>WNWK01006522.1:0-43899 GCA_009830355.1 Cherax destructor
GGTCACAAAGAACATTTTCTTAGAGTGGTTCAATGGCGTTTTTCCCCCAGTGTGAAAAAAATTTTCCCCAGAAAAAAATTTCCCTTAATGCCCGGGATAAGGGAAAAGCCCTTGTCATCCCCAAACTTGGTAGAAAAATTGTGGAGGACTTTAAATTCATAAAAGTGAAGTTCTTCCCCCCTAATACCCCCTCTCCTCCCCCAGGCCCGGGATTTCCAATTTAAAAAAACTCTACCCCAAACTTTTAAAATCTTTGGGGCCCCAAAACATGAATAAACCCCCAAGAGCTTGGAAAAACCATTTCCATATCCTGCATTTTAAACCTTATAGGTAAGGTTGGGGGGGAAGTATCCCGGGACTTTGAACTCTGCCTGGAAAAATTGTGGCCAGACTGTCCTGAGGGGTTTTTAAAAGGTTTGGGGTGGCCTCAAACCCCCAGCCTGAGCCTGTTGGGGGAAATTGTGGAATAAGCCATGGGGTTGGAGGTGATGGTGAGGATGTGGAACAGTTGGTGGGGGAGCAAGGAAGGCAACCACTAAAGATCTGCAAACTTCAACCCAACAAGAGACCACAGGTCAGGACAATGGTTCAGAGGGGGGGAGGGGAACAGAAGGGAAAAGGGGGCCTTCTTCAAGGTTTGGGGAGATCGTGCCAAATGGACTGATGTGCAAGGCTTTATGGATGAATATCCCCCGAACCAGCTTTGCAGGCCATGCTCACCAAAAACACAGTGGTGTTCATTTCAGGGATGTGTTAAAAATGAAAAGAGCTCCCTGGCAGTTTTTTGGTTCAAGGGTAGTAAAACCCCCCTAGTGGCATTAAAAAAAAAAAGGGGGCCCTAAAAAAAACCCCAAAAAATTTAAATTTTTTATATATTTAAATGTACGGGAAAACCCCGGGTTAAAAAAATTTAAATTTGGGAAAACCTGCTAAAGTGCCATTAAGGCAATTTATTTCCCTTTAAAAAAAAAATTCTTTTAGGTTGGTTTTTTCAGCCCCCCAAAAAACACTTCCACAAGCACTTTAAAATTTTCTTACATAATTCCGATTTCCCGGGGGTTGTTAACCCGGGGTTCCTTATTTTTTTTTCATCAAAGGTATTTTTTTAAGTAAAAAATTCAAAAAAAATTTTTTATACTACTTTTTGGGGAATTAAAGATTAATTTTATTTCCATTATTTTTTGGGGAAAAATTTTGGGGGAACGATTGATTGGGTTTCAGAAAAGCCCTCCGCGGATTAAATTCTTAAGGGATGATTATACAGTGGTCCCACTTAGATGGTCCCCAAACTCCCCTTTTATGTAAGTTTTTTTTTAAATCTTTTGTAAGTGTAATTTTGGGGCTAAAAAGGGCTAGTCTATTTTACTTCCCCTTGGGGGTAAATTTTTTAATATTAACACATTCTGGAATAAAAAATTAAAAGGGGACCATTACTTAAATTGTGCGGGGTACACATTAAAAACACTAAATGTTTCTAGTCTTAGCCCATAGTAATACTAATAACGTAATAAAATTTACCTTGGGGACATTGTCTTATTTTTTTGTCAATATAGACATTTCATTAATCCATCTTTATATTTTTTTTAAAATTTTATAAGAAACACGTTAAAAGAATATAAACATGTATGTTTATATGCCGGGGGGGGAAAACATTACGTTTTTTCGGTGACACCAGAAAAATTTTTGAATCTGTGTTTGGGTGTCCCTGCTTTTGTTTACAATGCTTGGCATGAATTATTCATTACGCCCCTTGATGATGGCATCTAAAAGGGAGTTGTTAAAAAAATTAAATTTATGAACAAGGTATGTGATGGTAATTATGGCTCCCACAGTGTAGGAATTAGGGTGGGGGGGGCCAAACCACGGCACCACCTGACTTCCCAAAAAATACTACCATCTTGCCCTACATTAAGGTACAAATATTTTAAGGTAAGTTTAATGTCTGTGTTTGCAGTGGACCCTCGGTTTGTTCCCTCCAAACCGCAATTATGTTAGTGTATTTTTAAGTGTATTTTGGGGATCTGAAACGACTAATCTAATTTACATTTGCCCTTTGGAAATAAATTCATTCGGAAAGGGCCCTCAAACAGCATTCTGAAAAATTTTCAAAAAAACCAAGGGTTACTGTTTTTTATTTTTATTGTGTTTTTAATGCCTAGTTCTACTACTAACTTAATAAAAGTTGGTAAACTTTTGTCTGCATTTATACATTTATAAAGGAAAAAAATGGCGTTCTGTTTTCAAAAAGCCGGAACCAACCCATTTGTGGGCCCTATTATAAGTTGGGGAATAAGCAAATGGTGTTTGGGCCCACAAGCTTTGGGGTGAGTGGGGTAATATTTTGTAAGGGATTCAGGAAACCAGAACCAGACTTGAGTCCTGGTAAGTACAGTGCCTCATTTTAAAAGGGGGGTTCAGGATTTGGCTGTTTGGAGGACATCTGAACTGTCGATCACCCCTCTGCAAGAATGTTATATATAAAAGATTGTGAAAGTGTTAAACGTGAAAGTTTTTTTTTTTTTGGGTTTTTTCTTTCTTTTGGGTCACCCTGCCCCATGGGAAATGGCGCTTTTAAAAAATAAAATGAATATATCTTTCTTTCCACGGTATCCCCCCAAAAGGAAATGCCCCAAAAGAAAAAAATTTTCCCTTTTAAATTTAGTGATTTATCGGAGAAGGGTTATTAGCTCTTTTTCCCAGCATTTTGTTAGTTCTTATGACATGCATGGTTGTTTATTTATATTATAAAATCTTACACACAAACCCCAAAAAAAAGGGAGGAGCTTACGATGACATTTCCCCGACTTGGACCATTTACAAAGTCACACTAACACACAGAGACGGGGGAAAAGGGGGATTTATAGGCAGGCAGACAGGGGGGGGTACAAGAGAGGGGGGTAAAAATGGAGTAAGTAGTGGAATGGTAGTAATAGTAGTAGTGGAGACAGTCATATCTGGAAAAGGAGCACTGCAAGAGGCTGCCCGCAAGGGTGGGAGCCAGAGGAGGAAATCGAATAAAATAAGGACAAATACAAGGCAAAGAAAAAAAAAGGGAAAAACCCCTGGAAAAAAAAAAGGGAAAAGGGGGAAGAGATGAAAGGGGAAGGAACAGGTTAAGCCCCGGGTGTTCTAAGTTTGAGCATTTAACAATGTAAAAAGGGGAAAGCATAAACAGAGACAAAGCCAGGGCTAAGATTCAAAAGGGGGAAATTGTGTATAAGGGGGGATTCAACCAGGGGAAACTATAAAAGTTGGACATAGGGTAGACAGTTTTGCAGAAGACCAATCAATAGGATGACTGTGATCTCTGACATGACAGAAAAGAGCATTATTGTGTGGAAAGCCAAACCCTATTTTTGTGCTCCTTGAGTCTGTCAAAAAGAGATGCCATTTTCCCCAAAGTACAAAGGGACAGGAGGAGCCAGAAATAGAGTGACACCAGGAGAATCTGTGGAGGGGGGGGGGTATGAACAAGATTAGTGCAAGAGTGTTAGTCTGGAAGGAAGTTTGATGTCTAAGGCGGAGAGATTGCTGAGTTAGAGAGCAGAGATGTGGGAAGGCAGAGGACTGGAGGGTTTTCAGGAGTAGAGGGGTTTTGGAGAGAAAAAGTCCATTTGGGAGAGAAACAGGTCTATGAAATGGGGGGGGTAGCCCCGGCGGGGGAAAAGAATTATGAAAGTGGAAATTTCTGCTTCAAAAACTGAGGATCACAGATCAGGGCACGGAGAAAGGGGGGATAAGAACACTCTTCTTGACGAGGAGGCATGATAAAAAATAATGAATGTTGCCACGGTAGGGTTCGGTCCGGAGAAGGCAAAACCTTCGGCGGTGGACATGAACATAAGGAAAAAGGGAAAAAAATTTGATTCCCAATCAGCTTTAAAATTAATGGGGGCAAGATTATTAAGAGCATCAAAAAAGGTTGGAAGAACTTAAATCATGAGGGCCAAAAGCAAAAATGTCATCTACATAAAGGGCCCCCAAATAAAAGGGGCGTACATCAATTGGGAAAAGGACGTCTAAATATTATGAAAATTACAGGTTTTCCTTCTCCGTGTCCGAACCATGCCCGTGGCATGTCTTCATTCTTTCTTATCATGCCCCTCTGCAGAAGGGGGTTCTTATTCCCCCCTTTTTCCCTCCCCCCCTGTGATCCCCAGTTTCTTAAAAAAAAAATTTCCCTCTTTAAATTCTTTTCCCCCACCCCTTTCCCCTTTCATCTGGTTTCTCCGTCCCCCTTTTTTCCCCCAAAACCCTTCTCCCGAGAAATCTCCGTCCCCTTTTCCCCCCATCTCTGGTCTTAATCTCAGCAACTCCCCATTCCCCGATCAAACTTCCTTTTTCAGACCCTCTTCGCATAATTTTTATCCCCCTCCCTCCCAGATTCTCCTGGGGTTTCTCTTTTTTTGCTCCTCCTTCCCCTTCAGCCCGGGGAAAGGGCCCCTCTTTTCGACAGACTCAAGGGGCACAAAAATAGTGTTGGGACATAATTCCTTTTTTTGTCATGTCAGCCCAATCTCCGTTTTCTTTCTAAAAACCCCCAAAAGCCAACTTTCATGGGCCTGGTTGAATCCCCCCAAAACCAATTTCCCTGTGAATCTTACCCTGGCTTTTTTCTTTGATCTTTTCCCACATTTTTTCTCTAAATTCAAAACCCCCCGACAACCGTTCTTCCCCCCCTTTTCCCCCTTCCCTTTTTTTTTCCTGGGTTTTTTTTCTTTTTTTTTGCCTTGTTTTGTCCTTTTTTTGCCTTTTTCCCCCCGTTTCTCTCCCCCTTGGGGTGCCCCTTGGGGGCTCCCCTGTTATGACTGTCCCCTCCTTTCTACTACTACCACTTCCACTTTTTCCCCTTTTCCCCCTCTTTGACCCCCCTTTTGCCTAAAAACCCCTTCCTCCGTTTTTTGTGGGTGTGACTTTTTAAATGGCCCCAAATCGGGGAAACTTGAAAATCCCCCCTTTTTATTGGGGGTTTTTATTGTTAACGAAATTTCCTTTTTTTATTATAAAATCTTCCTTGGAAATTTTAATTATTTTACTATTTTTGCAGAGTTTCCGGTATGAGGGAAGATGCGCTACCGGCAGATGTTGCAACAGTTCACAAACACCTCAGTGTTGCCTAACACATACAATGTGTATCAGAGATCATCAGGACTCCAAGTGTGTCTAGTAGGTATGTGCAGCTGGGTACAATGTTTTGATATTAGCCTCTTGTAGGATTGTGTGTTAAGGAGATCTTTTACAGTACAGTAGTTCAGTGTCTAAGCATGTGGCCTTGATGCCTGCAAAGAACTCTTGATTCAAGGAATTATGGTTTCTCTCCCTTTCCCCCTTGAATATAATAATACAGGTGACCCTTGCTCTATGTGACAGCTGCCTTTTAGGTCAGTGGCATCTAAAGTGAGATCACACAAAGTAATCTCACTATAACATATAAAACATAGTGATCTGTTCTGAGACTTTACAGAGTCCTTTATTTCTTGACAAGTGTTTTCCAGAAAATATGAGCTTATCCTGCAAATATGCCATATGGTTACATAAAAAAAATAAATAAATTTGATCAAAAAAAAAGAATTTTTTCAACACACCATCCGTTTCCCTTGAGATAGGGTGGCCCAAAAAAGCACTTTCACCATCATTCACTCCGTCACTGTCTTGCCAGAGGGTGCCGTACTACAGTTTAAAACTGCAAATATTCCAACCCTTCCTTCACAGTGCAGGCACCTACGTTTCACCTCCAGGACTCAAGTCCAGCTAATTAATTTTCCTGAACCCCTTCATACATGTTACCTTACTCACACTTAAACAACATGTCAAGTTATAAAAACTACTCCACTCCTGTCTAACATGCTCACATAAGCTTGCTGGATGTCTAAGCCCCTTGCACACAAAAACTTCTTTTACCCCCTCTGAAATTTAGTTATACTTTGTCTGGCCTGGTGTCCATTTTGTTTTGATTAGGCACCGACATTTAAAGTAAAAACTAAATGTATAATTTTTCCAAATCTCTTCTCTTTCTGGTCATACTTTCTTATGAATGTTACTGTTAACCAGTTTGTAGTGATATCTTAAGATGTGTTAGAAAATAGTGGTGCTGGGCTTCGGTAATCATTAAGAGCTAATTTATATCACTTACAGTAGATTATATGCAAGTAGTCACCTAAATGATATACTGGGAAGATAGCCTAAGCATCACAGATCCTAACCTATGTCTAGAACAAATTAACTCTGTGGCATTTAGGTTTGCTCAAGGCAAATTCCCTTAAGGAAAAGGAGGGAAAATGTAAACTAGAAAAGAGGCGCTCCCTATACAGGCGAAGGCAAAGAATAACAGAGCGGCTACAAAAGGCCAATATATCTGAAATACGTAGGGAGGCACTGGTCAGAGAAATAGCAAACATTGAATTAAAACTAAAGGAATCTTACAGGAATCAAGAAACGGGAAGAACTAAAAGCCATAAATGAAATTGAAAGAAACCCAAGTATTTCTTTTCTTATGCCAAAACAAAGTCGAGAACAACATCCAGTATTGGGCCCCTACTAAAGCGAGATGGGTCTTACACAGATGACAGCAAGGAAATGGTGAGTTACTAAAGTCCCAGTATGACTCAGTTTTTAGTGAGCGCTAACCAGACTAAAAGTTGAAGACCTAAATGAATTTTTATGAGAGTGCCACAGAACCTGGTAGACGCAAGCCTATCTGACATTACCTGACGCCACATGACTTTGAAAAGGCAATAAATGACATGCCCATGCACTCCGCTCCAGGCCCCGACTCATGGAACTCAGTGTTCATCAAGAACTGCAAAAGCCCCTATCCGTGCTTTTAACATCCTATGGAGAGGAGCATGGACACTGGGGTCGTCCAGTTACTAAAAACAACAGACATAGCCCACTCCACAAAGGCGGCAGTAAAGCAATGGCAAAGAACTACAGACCAATAGCGCTAACGTCCCATATCATAAAAATCTTTGAAAGGGTTCTAAGAAGCAAGATCGCCACTCATCTAGATAACCATCAATTACACAACCCAGGGCAGCATGGGTTTAGAGCAGGTCGCTCCTGTCTGTCCCAACTACTGGACCACTATGACAAGGTCCTGGATGCTCTAAAAGGACAAACAGAATGCAGATGTTATATACACAGACTTTGCAAAAGCCTTTGACAAGTGTGACCATGGTGTGATAGCACACAAAAGTGTGATAAAGGAATAACAGGAAAAGTTGGTAGATGGATCTATAATTTCCTAACAAGTAGAACACAAAGAGTAGTAGTCAACAGAGTAAAGTCTGAGGCAGCTAATGTGAAAAGCTCTGTTCCACAAGGCATAGTACTCGCTCCCATCCTGTTCCTCATCCTCATATCGGACATAGACAGGGATATAAGCACAGTGCCGTGTCTTCCTTTGCAGATGACACCCAAATCTGTATGACAGTGTCCACCGTTGAAGACACTGCAAGACTCCAAGCAGACATAAACCAAATCTTTAAATGGGCTGCAGAAAACAATATGAAGTTCAATGATGAGAAATTTCAATTACTCAGATACGGAAAACGTGAGGAAATTAAAATCTCATCGGAGTACAAAACTAATTCCAACCACACAATAGAGCGAAAAACTAATGTCAAAGACCTGGGAGTGATCATGTCAGAGGATCTCACCTTCAAGGACCATAACACCGTAGCAATCGCATCTGCTAGAAAAATGACAGGATGGATAATGAGAACCTTCAAAACCAGGGATGCAAAGCCCATGTTGACACTTTACAAATCGCTTGTTCTATCTAGGCTGGAATATTGCTGCACACTAACTGCACCTTTCAAGGCAGGTGAAATTGCTGACCTTGAAAATGTGCAGAGAACCTTCATGGCACGCATAACTGCGATAAACCACCTCAATTACTGGGAACGCTTGAAGTTTCTAAACCTGTACTCCCTAGAACGCAGGCGGAGAGAATACATTGTTATATACACGTGGAAAATTCTCGAGGGATTAGTACCAAACTTACACACGAAAATCACTCCCTATGAAAGCAAAAGACTCGGCAGGCGATGTAACATCCCCCCAATGAAAAGCAGGGGTGCCACTAGCACGTTGAGGGACAACACAATAAGTGTCAGGGACCCAAGATTGTTCAACTGCCTCCCAGCATACATAAGGGGGATTACCAACAAACCCCTGGCTGTCTTCAAGCAGGCACTGGACAGGCACCTAAAGTCGGTACCTGACCAGCCAGGCTATGGTTCGTACGTTGGACTTCGTGCGGCCAGCAGTAACAGCCTGGTTGATCAGGCTCTGGTCCAACATGAGGCCTGGTCACAGACCGGGCCGCAGGGGCGTTGACCCCTGGAATTCTCTCCAGGTAAACTCCAGGTAAACATAAAAGCAAATTCATTCAGAGCCAAACTGCATAAAACCAAGAGAGCAATTAATATGTGAGCTACAATCCCCTTCCTTGTAATATTACAATGTATAACCTGTATAGGTTTAGTGGTTTTCCACGAATATAATAATAATGCAGTAATTCACCAGGTTTTGGTAGTATTATTTTACCTTCTTGCACATACCCATGTCATGGGTGGTAGTCACTAATGCCTCTATAATATATTTAGTATACATGGTTATTATTTATGTGAACTACTGTAGTTAAGTGTGGAACAAAGTTGCTTTACAAAATTTGCAATTAACCCACAGATTAGAGATTAAACTCTAACATTTATGACCATTCTGGATCATTAAGAGAGAGAGAGATCAGCACATTCTTAAAAGTTTTATCTCCAGTTTGTGGGTTTTGAATTGTTCCTGATAGACTGTAATAATTATAATAAGTGTGTTAGGGTGTGAGCAAGGTAATATTTAGGAAGAGATTCAGGAAAAATAAGTTAGCCAGACTTGAGTCCTGAATGTGGGAAGTACAGTGCCTGCACTCTGTAGGATGGGTGAGGATGTTACAGTCCTGGTGGTGGGAAGTACAGTGCCTGCACTCTAAATGAGAGCCAGGAAAGTTGCATTTCAAAAGACCATTGGAAGTGTGATATTAACACACTTCTGGCAGGGCTGTGATTTAATGAATGGCGGTGAATGTATTTATTCTGTTTTGGGTAATCCTTTCTTGGTGGGAGATGGCTGGTGTGTAAAAAAATTGTTTGTTATTAATCAGCATGTGTATTTAACAGATACATATATTCTTTTGCACAGTTTTAGCACTGGTTCCTTTGGATTGGTCTCACAGTCTCGTTGCAATTATTTTTGGACCCAAGATAAGCGTCGTCATATTGAAGAAAAACTGTGTGCCTCAGCATTGTCGAGTACACTTCTTGCAGATGACAGGGAATCAGGGTATGCAATATTTTTTTGGTCTTTCATACATCAGGCTCTCAGTTGCATGTTCTGTATAATTATTATTTTTTAGTTGTTGTTAATAAGCTTTTGTAAATAAACTGGATAGTTGACCTTCCATGTTTGCAGTCTTCCAAGTTCTCACCATTTTTATTTTTACTTCCTCCTTTTTCCCATCCCTGTTATCTTCTTGTGTGAATGTGTCACTAGTTAATGGTCCTAGTCAGACCTAAACATCATCATAAGTTTCTTTCTTCTATGTGTGGGTTATTTGTATATTGTTCCAGTCAGGGTATTGTGCCGTTTTATTCTTCTCACTGTTTACCGAGGATGATAATACTTGTGAAGGACTCGTGTTAGGAGGAATTAGAATCACACCTCTCTTCCTTGAATCAAACCTAATTGCCTCACATTCCCATACTTTTTTTTTAACACGCTAGCTGTCTCCGACCGAGACAGCATGACTTAAAAAAGAAAGAAGCAATTTCAAAATCATTCACACACAATCACTGTCTTTGCAGAGTTACACATATACGACAGTTCAGATGTCACTCTGAACAGCAAATATTCCAAGTCCCTCCTTTAAAGTGTAGGCATTGTACTTCCCACCTCCAGGACTGAAGTCCGCCTAACCAGTTTCCCTGAATCTCTTCACGAAATATTACCCTGCTCATGTTCCAACAGCTCATCAAGTCCCAAAAACCATTCGTCTCTACTCCTATCTAACATGCTCACACATGCCTGCTGTATGTCCAAGCCCCTTGCACACAAAACCTCTTTTACCCCCTCCATCCTTTTCTAGGACGACCCCTACCCCTCCACTACAGATCTGTACACTCTCCAAGCCATCCTATTTTGCTCCATCCTCTCTGAATGATCAAGCCACCTCAACAACCCCTTAATAGTTTAGGGTTTTCTCATGAATATAACACCAGCATAATAATAATAATAATCTAAATTGGTATACAGTGGACCCCCGAGTTTCGGCCATAATTTGTTCCAGAAGGCTGTTCAAGTGCCATTACCGAACGAATTTGCTCCCTTAAGGAATAATGTAAAGTAGGTTAGTCCATTTCAGACCCCCAAAAATACACTTACAAAAGCACTTACAATAATACCCGTACATAATTGTTCGAGTTTTGAGGTGATCGAAACTCGGGGTCCACTGTATTTTAATTCAACCATTTTACTAAAAGGTTTTTCCTGAAGAGCTTGAACTGTTCATTGCAAATTTGCAGGTTTAGAATTTAAAAATAAAGTAAGTACAACAGTGCATACCAAGGTCACCAACATTATTTTGTAATTTTAGGATGAATGAAGCAGATGGGAACACAGAGACTCCAGCCATCGAAGTCATTGACTTAGTGAAATCACAGAGTACCAGCAGCTGTGACTGTATCGATAACTACAGCTGTCAAAATTCTAAAGGTAGGGTGGTCAGGGTACATTTGTGTTGTAATGTGAACCATGTACAGTACAGAAAATACTTTTTGATGCTAAAATGATATAAACCTGCTTCTGTTGGTATCAGGAGTTTTGATCCTCTTCCAATAAGCCATTTTGTAAATAACATCATTGGAGGAATTTTAGTTGTATATCATTGGTATTCAGTACCAAAAAGATGATGAATTTGACAGGTGTGCAACATTTGGGTATCTTTACTTGTAGACGTTTCACTATCCAGTGGCTTTATCAGTACAATACATGGACATAATAAAGTATAATCAGCAAATAGTGGAAGATGAGGTAATCAGTCCCTCAGCCTAGGAGTAAGTGCTGAGCAACTGCAATTACTTTATGTAACAATTACTTACAAGTGCTTGGGCTTTTTTACTACCTGCAATAGCATTCACAGAATCATTAATCAATAAAACAATATCAAAGGGATGTTGCTGAAAAGCACTTGAATATTTTTTTTTACTAGCATCCTGCTGTTCCTACAGACTCTGAAACTGAGAGTGTGATCTTTGTGGAAGAAGTGAAGAAACCCTTACAACACAGAAATTCATTAGAACAAATCCTGCAAGAGTCTTCCGTCTATAGCAAGGACTGGGTGAAGAATCTGTAAGTATCAAGTAAATTAAAATATTTATACCCTTTGTTTCTTTCATTAAAAAGTTCTCCTTTCCTGTTTTTTAAAACATTTATACCCCATTACTTCGCACAATTGTTAATTCAACAGTACCACTATTCATTCTTGGTACTTTTGTTCATTAAATGTATGAAAGAAGTGAAGGTACCTAGGGACTGTCAGAGAGCATGCATAGTTCCTTTGTATAAAGCAAAGGGGGACAAAAGAGTGTAAAAATTATAGGGAATAAGCCTGATGGGTCTATGAAAGATGAACTGAACCATAGAATTGAGGGAAAAATATGGAGAGAATTCATAGCTTAGAGATTAGGAGGAGGTGTGGGGTTACTAAAAGTATTATTCAGAGGGCTGGGGAGGGGTTTTTGAGTTGGTTTGGACATTTAGAGAAGATGGAGAAAAATAGGATGACTTGGAGGGTGTATAAATCTATAGTGGAGGGAAAGAGGGGGTAGGTGTCACCCTAGGAAAGGTTCGAGGGAAAGTGTAAAGGAGGTTTTATGTGTGATGGGCTTAGACATTCAGCAGGGAAGAGGGGTTAATAGTGTTAGATAGGAGTGAGTCTAGGCAAGTGGTTTTTGGAATGTGGCAAGCTGTTAGAGTGTAAGCAAGGTAATGTTTGTGAAGGAATTCAGGGAAACCAGTTAGGTGGACTTGAGTTCTAGAAGTGGGAAATATTGTCTTCACTTTGAAGGAAGGCTGGGGATATTTGCTGTTTAGAGGGGCATCTGAACTGTAATATTAGTGCTTGTCTGGCAAGACAGTAATAGAGTGAATGATGGTGAAGGTGTTTCTTCTTTTTCAGGTCACCCCTACCTACGGCCAGCGTATTAAAAATGTATATAGTGTGTGAGTGAGAGAATGACCCACTCGATTAATCATTTGATATAAGTCTTATTTATTTTGTATACCATTATGCATGTCAATGATTAAATAAAACAAATTTTGATTTATTACTATGTGAATACGTAGGAATTAGTTGTCGGTTGCTTTCAGGTCTTCACTGATGTGTTTATAATTTGACATTCGACTCATGAAATCATAATAACACAATCACAAATAAACCACGGAATGAGTGGAATTTGAACTTATGATGGGTTCAAACCCTCACCTGTTCCATGGTTAATTTGACCTTTCTTTTCAGGCGTGAAAAATATGAAACACAAAGCAAAAATGAGGATGTGGAGATTGAGTTTGCATTTCAAAGGCAAAGAAAGTTAACAGAGAAGCGAATACAGCAACAAAATTCTCTAGAAGACAGAATTACACACAGGTTGAAATACCTGGACCTGAGTTTCCCATCTAAGGTGGAGGAAATACCACCGGAGGTTGAAGTAGAGCCACAGAAATTTATACAACTCACTCCTGAGATGGAGGTAAAAATTTAACCCTTTTTATATTTTCACAGGGCAGGGATATAGCTTAGATAATTATACTTTGCTTATTTCTTCTTCGCTGAAATTTTATGAAATGATGTTTGCTAAGAATAGAAATAAGTGAAAACCGACTGAAGAAAATGAAATCTGAATACTAGAAAGAAATATTTGTCATGATGGGTTATATTTTTTTGTAGATCCATCCAGTTATTTTATTCACGCCTCTCCTTGATGTTGGTTAAGGGCTCTTGAACCAAGGAATTGGAGCTACCCTCTCCTTCCTTAGATCAAAATTGATTATATCATTATCTATGGGAGAGTGTTAAACCCATAAGGGTCATATAGGGCCTTGCATTCATGTTCAATCTAAGAGGGGAGAAGATAAGTTCAGTTCTTTAGATGAAGAGCTCAGTGGCATCAAAGCACCTACCTTGAGGAATATAAATGTATGACTGGAGGTGGGAAGTACAGTACATGAACTCTAAAGAAGAAGCAGAGATATGTTGCAGTTTTTTGAACTAGTATCAGCATGCTTGTGGCAAGACAGTGATGGAGTGAGTGATGATGAAAGTGTTTATTTTTTGGGTCACCCTGCCTTGATGGGAAATGGCCCATGTGTTAATACAGAAAAAATCACAATTTTGGCCATGATACATCTACTGTACCCTGTAACTGCAGTCTTCTGGTCCATGAAAAATCAGTCACAAAAGGTAGTTTTTTCATACTATTTCAAAATGTAATATAATATCGATTAAGCTATATATAATTACTATATTGGTTTTATAGTTTGACAATGATACAAAAATTAATTCTAGAAAATCATTATTTAAGAAGATAGAAGTTATAACATACTGTGTGAGACAGTGGCTGAAGAGGCTGTGACAATGAGTAGTGAATATAAACATTTTTTCTTTAATGGATGTTTTCTAACTTTATTAATGTTAGATTTCTAATCCTATATATTTACCCATTGTTTTTTTTTCAGGATGTAATTGACAGTGCTCTAAAGAAGTACCCAACAAGCGAGGTCCTAGTAGACAAATTCAACATTCAAATTACCCGTCGAGATATTGCTACATTGTCAGGACTAAATTGGCTCAATGATGAGGTAGTACTACTCACGACAAGATTATAAAGTAGCAACAGTGTATTGGTTTTAAGACAGAGTCTCTCTCTGATTTCTTAACTGTCATTGATTTGCTTTATCAGTTATGATGTCCATTGTCTCATCCTTTCCTTAGTACCTCCATCACTCTTTTCTTTATACTTGTGAATGAATAATAATTTGTTGTGAAGACTTGAGTCCTGGAAATGGGAAGTACAATGCCTGGACTTTAAAGGAGGGGTTTGGGATATTGGCAGTTTGGAGGGATTATGTTTTATGTATTATACAGTGGACCCCCAGTGTTCGTGATGCTCCAAACTCGAACAATTATGTAAGTGGGTTTTTGTAAGTGCTTTTGTAAGTGTATATTTGGGGGCCTAAAAGGAGTAGTCTAATTTACATTATTCCTTATGGGAACAAATTCGTTTGGTAACGGCACTTGAACAGCATTCTGGAACGAATAAATCACGAACACCGGGGGTCCACTGTATACAGTGGACCCTCGGAAATCAAACATAATCCATTCCAGAAGCTTGTTCTTAACTCAAAATGTTCGAAAATCGAATCAATATTTCCCATAAGAAATACAATTAATCCGTTCCTGCTGTCAGGAGGCATGACAAAATAGTACTTCACTATGACGCTATTATCAACTCGACAGCTTATTTATCTATCACAATTCATCTTATATGACATAATAAACAATATAAATAACATAAAAACCTGATATACACTCTAGAATGAATAAAATATGTATGTCATTACGAATGTGGTGGCGGGGGAGGATGGTGGCGGTGGGCATACTTGGTCCAGCTATGAAAACATCTTCCCATTCTTTCCTCCTTCAGACGTGTTAGTATAAGAGAAAACGGAGTTTGTAATGCTAACTGCATTAGATCACTTCTTTCCAGTTGGCTTCACGGAGTGAACAGAATTCATTCCTGTCCAGGCTGGTAACAGCAACAACAACTGGTTTGTTTACAAAACTCCCGAACCTTCTACACTCTCATTCTCTCTCATTTATTCATTTAATGTTGTTTACTCACCTCTCACTCTACATTAAGACTGCCTCTTACCACCACTGCCTCTCATCACCACTGCCTCAACCAATGAACAAGCACCACTGCCTCTCATCACCACTGCCTCTCACCACTACTGCCTCACCACTACTGCCTCTCACCACTACTGCCTCTCACCATTACTGCCTCTCACCACTACTGCCTCTCACCATTACTGCCTCTCACCACTACTGCCTCTCACCACTACTGCCTCTCACCACCACTGCCTCTCACCACCACTGCCTCTCACCACACCACTGCCTCTCAGCACTACTGCCTCTCGCCACCACTGCCTCTCACCACACCACTGCCTCTCACCACCACTGCCTCTCACCACCACTGCCTCTCACCACCACTGCCTCTCACCACCACTGCCTCTCACCACCACTGCCTCTCACCACCACTGCCTCTCACCACCACTGCCTCTAACACTGCCTCAACCAATAAACAAGCTCCAAACACATTTAATTAATTGTGAAATGTTTGGAAGAGCAAACAGGGTAATGTTCACTGGAGGATAAACAAAGCTAGACTGACTCACGACGCCTTGGCAGACAGGTCTGGTACACACTTGTTCGATTGGCGGAAAGTGTTCGATTACCAAAATAAAATTTGTTCTAAAAAAAGTGTTCTATTTCCGATTTGTTCGATTGCCGAGGTGTTCGATTTCCGAGGGTCCACTGTATATCTTTATATATGCTTCTAAACTGTAGTATCTGAGCGCCTCTGCAAAGACAGTGATTATGTATGAGTGAGGTGAAAGTGTTGAATGATGAAAGTATTTTCTTTTTGGGGATTTTCTTTCTTTTTGGGGATTTTCTTTCTTTTTGGGTCACACTTCCTTGGTGGGAGACGGCCGACTTGTTAAAAAAAGAAATATATACAGTGGTCCCTCGGTTTTCGTGCATTTCCAAACTCGAACATTTATGTAAGTGTATTTTCGTAAGTGCTGTTGCAAGTGTATTTTTGGGGGTCTGAAATAGACTAACCTACGTGACATTATTTCTTAAGGAAGTAAATTCGTTCGGTAATGGCACTTGAGCAGCATTCTGGAACGAATTTTCGGCGAAAACCGAGGGACCACTGTATACAGTGGATCCTCGGTTTTCGTTGAAAATTCATTCCAGAATGCTGTTTGAGTGCCATTACCGAACGAATTTGTTCCCATAAGGACAAATGTAAATTAGATTAGTCGTTTCAGAACCCCAAAAATACACTTACAAAAGCTCTTACAAAAATACATTTATAATTGTTCGAGTTTGGAGGTGAACGAAAACCGAGGGTTCACTGTATATATATATATACGTATATACTACGCAAACATGTACACGTTTATGTATACACACTCATCTGAGTTTTCTTTGATTTTATCTTAATAGTTCTTGTTCTTATTGCTTTTCCCTTTCATATCCATGGGGAAGTGGAATAAGAATCTTTCCTCCGTAAGCCATGCGTGTTGTAAAAGTCAACTAAAATGCCGTGAACAATGGGCTAGTAACCCCTTTTCCTGTATAGCTTACTAAAAAGAAGAAGAAAACCGTCAAAGTGGGATGTTTGAATGTGCGTGGATGTTGTGCGAATGATAAGAAAGAGATGATTGTAGATGTTATGAATGAAAAGAAGCTGAATGTCCTGGCTTTAAGTGAGACAAAGCTGAAGGGGGTAGGAGAGTTTCAGTGGGGAGAAATAAATGGGATTAGATCAGGGGTTTCAAATAGAGTTAGAGCTAAAGAAGGAGTGGCAATAATGTTGAATAATCAGTTATGGCAGGTAAAGAAGGAATATAAATGTATAGATTCAAGGATTATGTGGAGTAAAATAAAGGTTGGATGTGAAAAGTGGGTTATAGTAAGTGTTTATGCACCTGGAGAAGAGAGAAGTGTAGAGGAGAGAGAGAGATTTTGGGAAATGTTGAGTGAGTGTGTGGGGAGTTTTGAACCAAGTGAGAGAGTAATTGTGGTTGGGGATCTTAATGCTAAAGTGGGTAAAAATGTTGTGGATGGAGTAGTAGGTAAATTTGGGGTGCCAGGGGTAAATGTAAATGGGGAACCATTAATTGAGCTGTGTGTAGAAAGAGGTTTGGTAATAAGTAATACATATTTTATGAAAAAGAGGATAAATAAATATACAAGGTATGATATAGCACGTAAGGAAAGTAGTTTGTTGGATTATGTATTGGTGGATAAAAGGTTGATGAGTAGGCTTCAGGATGTACAGTGGTACCTCGACTTACGATATATTTTCATTCCAGAATGCTGTTCAAGTGCCATTACCAAACGAATTTATCCCCATAAGGAATGATGTAAAATAGACTACTCCTTTTAGACCCCCAAAATTACACTTACAAAAGCATTTAAAAAAATAAACTTACATAAAAGGGTGAGTTTGGGGACTATCGTAAGTCGAGGTACCACTGTACATGTTTATAGAGGGGCAACGGATATATCAGATCATTATTTGGTTGTAGCTACAGTTAGAGTAAAAGGTAGATGGGACAAAAAGAAAATGGCAACAGCAAGTAAGAGAGAGGTAAAAGTGTATAAACTAAGGGAGGAGGAAGTTAGGGTGAGATATAAGCAACTATTGGCAGAAAGGTGGGCTAGTGCAAGTAGGAGTAGTGGGGGGGTTGAAGAGAGTTGGGATAGTTTTAAAAATGCAGTATTAGAATGTGGGGCAGAAGTTTGTGGCTATAGGAGGGTGGGTGCAGGAGGAAAGAGGAGTGAGTGGTGGAATGAAGAAGTAAAGGGTGTGATAAAAGAGAAAAAGGTAGCTTATGAGAGGTTTTTACAAAACAGAAGTGTTAATAGAAAAGCAGAGTATATGGAGAGTAAAAGAAAGGTGAATAGAGTGGTGAGAGAGTGCAAAGAAGAGCGGATGAAAGAATGGGAGAGGCTCTGTCAAGAAATTTTGCTGAAAACAAGAAAAATTTTGGAGTGAGATAAACAATGTAAGAAAGCCTAGGGAACGAATGGATTTGTCAGTTAAAAACAGAGTAGGGAGTTAGTAGATGGGGAGCTGGAGGTATTGGGTAGATGGCGGAATATTTTGAGGAACTTTTAAATGTCGATGAAAAAGGGAGGCGGTAATTTCATGTACTAGCCAGGGAGGTACAACATCGTTTAGGAGTGAAGAAGAGCAGGATGTGAGTGTGGGGAGGTGCGTGAGGCATTACGTAGAATGAAAGGGGGTAAAGCAGCTGGAATTGACGGAATCATGACAGAAATGTTAAAAGCAGGGGGATATAGTGCTGGAGTGGTTGGTATTTTTGTTTAATAAATGTATGAAAGAGGGAAGGTACCTAGGGATTGGCAGAGAGCATGTATAGTTCCTTTATATAAAGGGAAGGGGGATAAAAGAGAGTGTAAAAATTATAGGGGAATAAGTTTACTGAGTATACCAGGTAAAGTGTATGGCAGGGTTATTATTGAAAGAATTAGAGGTAAGACAGAGAGTAGGATTGCAGATGAGCAAGGAGGCTTTAGAGTGGGTAGGGGATGTGTAGATCAAGTGTTTACAGTGAAGCATATATGTGAACAGTATTTAGATAAAGGTAGAGAAGTTTTATTGCATTTATGGATTTAGAAAAGGCATATGATAGAGTGGATAGGGGAGCAATGTGGCAAATGATGCAAGTGTATGGAATAGGTAGTAAGTTACTGAAGGCTGTAAAGAGTTTGTATGAGGATAGTGAGGCTCAGGTTAGGGTGTGTAGGAGAGAGGGAGATTACTTCCGGTAAAAGTAGGTCTTAGACAGGGATGTGTAATGTCACCATGGTTGTTTAATATATTTATAGATGGGGTTGTAAAAGAAGTAAATGCTAGGGTCTTGGGGAGAGGGTGGGATTAAATTATGGAGAATTAAATGCAAAATGGGAGTTGACACAGTTACTTTTTGCTGATGATACTGTGCTTATGGGAGATTCTAAAGAAAAGTTGCAAAGGTTAGTGGACGAGTTTGGGAGAGTGTGTAAAGGTAGAAAGTTAAAAGTGAACATAGATAAGAGTAAGGTGATGAGGGTATCAAACGATTTAAATAAAGAAAAATTGGATATCACATTGGAGAGAGGGATTATGGAAGAAGTAAATGTTTTCAGATATTTGGGAGTTGATGTGTATCAGCGGATGGGTTTATGAAGGATGAGGTTAACCATAGAATTGATGAAGGAAAAAGGTGAGTGGTGCATTGAGGTATCTGTGGAGACAAAAACGTTATCCATGGAGGCAAAGAAGGGAATGTACGAAAGTATAGTGGTACCAACACTCTTATATGGGTGTGAAGCATGGGTTGCAAATGCTGCAGCGAGGAGGAGGCTGGAGGCAGTGGAGATGTCCTGTCTAAGGGCAATGTGTGGTGTAAATATTATGCAGAAAATTCGGAATGTGGAAATTAGGAGAAGGTGTGGAGTTACTAAAAGTATTTGTCAGAGGGCTGAAAGGGGTTGTTGAGGTGGTTTGGTCATTTAGAGAGAATGGATCAAAGTAGAATGACTTGGAGAGCGTATAAATCTGTAGGGGAAGGAAGGCGGGGTAGGGGTCGTCCTAGAAAAGGTTGGAGGGAAGGGGTAAAGGAGGTTTTGTGGGCGAGGGCTTGGACTTCCAGCAAGCATGTGTGAGCGTGTTAGATAGGAGTGAATGGAGACGAATGGTTTTGGGACATGACGATCTGTTGGAGTGTGAGCAGGGTAACATTTTGTGAAGGGATTCAGGGAAACCAGTTAATTGATTTAGTTGGACTTGAGTCCTGGAAATGGGAAGTACAATGCCTGCACTTTAAAGGAGGGGTCTGAGATAGTGACAGCTGGGAGGGACTTTTCTCAGCTGTCGTATCTGAGCTCCTCTGCAAAGACAGTGATTATGTATGAGTGTGGTGAAAGTGTTGAATGATGATGAAAGTATTTTCTTTTTGGGGATTTTCTTTCTTTTTGGGTCACCCTGCCTCGGTGGGAGACGGCCGACTTGTTGAAAAAAAATATATATATATATCCTTTCCTTTCAATACGTCAGCCGTTTCCCACCGCGGCAGGGTGGCCCAAAAGGAAAAACGAAAGTTAAAAATATATATATATATATTCATTTATATATTTAAAAATTACATTTTTTCTTTCAGATTATCAACTTCTACATGAACTTAATCATGGAACGAGGGAAGAATGATAATTTTCCAAATGTATACGCCTTTAACACATTCTTTTATCCCAAGTTAATCAAGACTTGTTATCAGTCAGTCAGAAGATGGACTAAGAAAGTGAGTAGAATGTTCTATTTTTTTTAACTTGATAAAAAGAGTTGCATAGTTTAAATTCCACAATTAACCCTCAAATTAACTTATTATAGCAGAGGGTGAAGTTATAGTTTCTCCTGAACTATTGTTATCTCCTTCAACTCTATAATAAACCAGAATGAACCACAGTATTGTTAAGTTTTATTTTTCAGTTCATGAGCAGATTGCAAGTTGTTCCAGAAACAGGTACGTAATTTATTTCCATTTATATATTACATATTCCTCTTTTATTTAGTGTTTAAAATTGGCTTCGGTAATCTTCGTCTCATAAAGACTTCATTAGCACATTTGTTAAACTGTCATATCTTATTTCTGAAGTTTTATAAAGTCTAAAGAGGCTCTACATTTATTATTTCACTGGATATTGCGTAATATAATACCTTCTGTATAAATTACTAAATGTAAAAAAAAACCCTGTCATTTTTCTTTTTGGGTCACCCTGCCTTTGTGGGATACAGCTGGTGTGTTAAAAAAGAAATTGGGTAATAGTCTGGTGGAAAGGTGGATGAACCTGGAATTTTATGATGCATAATTGTTCTTAGCCAATATTGAAGCTCTGTGGTGTCTAGACTGATAATCCAGTAGGTGCCACCCTGTCATCATTGAGGAATACATATGGCTACCATAGTGACTACCCATCATCCATGAATTCTGTATTAAGATACATGTAGATTAACATACATAGTTCCTTTGTATAAAGGCAAATGGGACAAAAGAGATTGCAAAAATTATTGGGGAATAAGTCTGTTGAGTTCTCCATGGGGAAGTGGAACAGAATTCTTCCTCCGTAAGCCATGCGTGTCGTAAGAGGCGATTAAAATGCCGGGAGCAAGGGGCTAGTAACCCCTTCTTCTGTGTATATTACTAATTGTAAAAGGAGAAACTTTCGTTTTTCCTTTTGGGCCACCCCGCCTTGGTGGGAAACGGCCGACGTGTTGAAAGAAAGAAGTCTGTTGAGTATACCTGGTAAAGTGTATCGTAGTTATTATTGAAAGAATTAAGAGTAAGATGGAGAGTAGGATAGCAGATAAACAAGGAGGCTTTAGGAAAGGTAGGGGGTGTGTAGACCAAGTGTTTACAGTGAAACATATAGGTGAATAGTATTTAGATAAGGGTAAAGAGGTTTTTGTGGCATTTATGGATTTGGAAAAGGCATATGATAGTGGATAGGGGGGCAATGTTGCAGGTGTATGGAATAGGAGGTAGGTTACTGAAAGCAGTGAAGAGTTTTTATGAGGATAGTGAGGCTCAGGTTAGAGAATGTAGGAGAGAGGGAGATTATTTCCCAGTAAAAGTAGGCCTTAGACAAGGATGTGTGATGTCACCGTGATTCAATATATTTATAAGAACATAAGAATGGAGGAACACTGCAGAAGGCCTACTGGCCCATACAAGGCAGGTCCATATCAAAACCACCACTACCTAAGAATTTATTCCCGTACTCACGACACCAATCAAACCCAGCCCCTCCCACTCATATATTTGTCCAATCTCTTTTTAAAGCCACCCAAGGTCCTAGCCTCTATCACAGTACTCGGAAGATTGTTCCACGCATCTACAACTCTGTTCGAAAACCAGTACTTGCCTATGTCCTTTCTAAATCTAAATTTATCCAATTTAAATCCGTTATTTCTGGTTCTTACTTGGTTCGATATCCTCAGTATTTTATTAATATCTCCTTTGTTTATGCCCATCATCCACTTGTACACCTCGATTATATAGATGGGGTTGTAAGAGAAGTGAATGTGCGGGTGTTGGCAAGAGGTGTGGGGTTAAAAGATAAAGAACCCCAACACAAAGTGGGAGTTGTCACAATTGCAGAGGTTGGTGGATGAGTTTGGTAGGGTATGTAAAAGAAGAAAATTAAAAGTGAATACAGTGGACCCTCGCTATTCGAACACTCCAAAACTCACCCTCATTCCAGAATGCTGTTCAAGTCCTGTTACCAAACGAATTTATTCCCATAAGGAATGATGTAAATTAGATTAGTCCATTTCAGACCCCCAAAAATACACTTATAAAAGCACTTACAATAATAAACTTAAATAAAAGGGTGAGTTTTGCAGTGTTTGAATAGTGAGGGTCCACTGTATAGGAAAGAGTAAGGTGATGAGGATAACAAAAATATTAGGTGACGAAAGATTGGATATCAGATTGGAGGGAGAGAGTATGGAGGAGGTGAATGTATTCAGATATTTAGGAGTGGACGTGTCAGCTGATGGGTCTATGAAGGATGAGGCGAATCATAGAATTGATGAGGGGAAAAGGGTGAGTGGTGCACTTAGGAGTCTGGAGACAAAGAACTTTGTCCGTGGAAGCAAAGAGGGGAATGTATGAGAGTATAGCTGTACCAATTCTCTTATATGGGTGTGAAGCATGGGTGGTGAATGTTGCAACAAGGAGAAGGCTTGAGGCAGTGGAGATGTCACGTCTGAGGGCAATGTGTGGTGTGAATATAATGCAGAGAATTCATAGTTTGGAAATTAGGAGGAGGTGCGGGATTACCAAAACTATTATCCACAGGGCTGAGGAGGGGTTGTTGAGGTGGTTCAGACATGTAGAGAGAATGGAACAAAATAGAATGACTTCAAGAGTGTATAAATCTGTAGTGGAGGGAAGGAGGGGTAGGGGTCGGCCTAGGAAAGGTTGGAGGGAAGGGGTAAAGGAGGTTTTGTGTGTGAGGGGCTTGGACTTCCAGCAAGCATGCATGAGCATATTTGATAGGAGTGAATGGAGACAAATGGTTTTTAGGCCTTGACATGCTGTTAGAGTGTGAGCAAGGTAACATTTATGAAGGGATTCAGGTAAACCGGCAGGCCAGACTTGAGTAGTGGAGATGGGAAGTACAGTTTCTGCACTCTGAAGGAGGGGTGTTAATGTTGCAGTTTTATAACTGTAGTGTAAGCATGCCTCTGGCAAGACTGATGGAGTGAATGATGATGAAAGTTTTTCTTTTTCGGGCCACCCTGCCTTGGTGAGAAATGGCTGATGTGTTAATAATAATAAAAAATTGTAACATGAATACAGTATTGGGTATTTAAACTGACTATTGCTAACATTCTTTTTATGTAAAAATTAAAAAATAAATAATTGATGTTAAGCACTAAACCCATGTGGGTCATTCAGCACAAGACTTGATGGAGGCTTGATCCTCCGTCTGCTCAGCGTGAAACAGACACTGACAAGGATGCTAGCAAGAAGATTCAGTATAAAACACTTCAAGATGGCTACCATTCCACTATTTCAGAAAATAAGATTCATAATGCTTTATCACCCCTTTTTTGATCATGCCTAATCTTTCGTTCCATGATTTTTTTTAAAATCTCTGCTGCGTAATTTTTTTTAGATAAATTATGCTGTGTATGGCATAGATCAGTTTAAATTTATTAAATATTGAACATTTTTTTGTTTATTTGCTGGTTGAGTTGACATTGTGGACAAGCTGAGACAGAGTAGATACAATGCAAATATTTATGACAGTAGTTTGAAGTCAAAACAGAATAGTAAATAGTACTGCAGTTTACAAATCACTTTACCAATAAATAATCACTCGGCTGCATTTGATATGACATTATGTTGTAATTGTTAAAGATTTATAGCATTTTATTATTCGTTTCATTAGTTTATTATTGTTTTCTTCTATATCTTTGTTTTGTTGAGACTTGACTGGAGAAAATGATGGTCAGAACTGAAGCAAAAAAAAAAAATCTTGGGGCAGAAGTTCATGCTACATGCAAAAAATTTTTTGTTCACATTTCACCTTAGATACGAGTGTAAAAGGTTCGCCACCCCTGATATAGGGGTATAGATGGGTTGTGTAAATGAAAATACTAGTGCATCAAATTAAAATGTAACTAAATTTAACAGCTATTTTTGGTTGAAGCTTTTCAATGCATTTAAAAGTTATGTCTTCA
This sequence comes from Cherax destructor, assembly GCA_009830355.1. Classification (NCBI taxonomy): domain Eukaryota; kingdom Metazoa; phylum Arthropoda; class Malacostraca; order Decapoda; family Parastacidae; genus Cherax; species Cherax destructor. The sequence continues at coordinate 24,159 of WNWK01006522.1, forward strand.
CCAGGTTGATGTGTTCACTTATGATCTGCTGCTTGTACCGGTTCATCTAGGCATGCATTGGTGTCTGGCTACAATTGACTTCCAGACAAAGTCAATCCAATACTATGACTCCATGCTGGGTACCAACGACCACTGTTTAGAAGTGAGATGATACTTCCTTTGGTTATAGGGAGAGAGAGAGAGTGCTCTACAAGTAACATTATTTTCAATTACATATCTCAGCTGAAAATGCATCCCAGAGATTTAGCATCATATTTTCAATTTTCACTCTTAAGATGCTTTAATAAACAGTACATTGCAACTACGGGGGAAAGTGAATGACAGCTCTAGGCCTCTCGTGTTGCAATCAGCAGATCATCAGGAGCTTGCAATGTTGCAGAAAAAAGTAGAAATTGCAAGCGAATAAGTGTCCCAGGCACTTACCACCACCTGCCTCTCTCCACCCTCATTCGAGCAAAGACGCTTCCTCTAAATGTATTTGCTTGGAGTTCCTCCTTTTTCTGCAATGTTGCGAGCTCCTGATGTCTTGATTGCAACACAAAAGGCCTAGAGCTGTCATTCAACTCCCCCTATGGTTGTTTTGTATTTTCTATCTCTTGTTCGTGATTATTGCATAATACAGTACAGGATTTATTTTTGTCAGTCTGTTTTAAACTATGAATCATAATTGGTTTGCTCCACATTTCACCTTGGTTGTTCTTGTCATATTGACCATTTTCCACAAAGCTGAGTTACATTTCTGCATATAAAGTAATTGTTGTTGACCAGTCTATATGTCTGATAAACATTTTCTCTTTACAAAAGAAAGTATCTTTTGTGGACCATAACTGCAACTCTCTTCATGGGGAAGTGGAGAAGAATTCTTCCTCAGTAAGACTAAAATGCTGGAGCAAGGGGCTAGTAACCTCTTCTGTATAAATTACTAAATGTAAAAAGAAGAAAAACTTTTGCTTTTCTTTTTCGGGTCGCCCTGTCTCGGTGGGAGACGGCCGATGAGTTAAAAATCCATTAAAGTATCTTTTAATTAGAAAATATAAGTTGTCAAATAGGAGAATCTTTTATCAAATAACTTTACTGATGCTTCTTAATTCATTGATTTTCAGGCTCTGCTTGACTACCTAATATCTGAGCATGAGGACAAAAAGAAGTCTCCTTACAGTACAAGTGACTGGACATTGAGCAATGTTAAAGTAAGATATGAGAAATATAAATCTCTACACCATGCATCTTTTCATGTAATTAACAGGTTAAAAATATATATATTCAGAATTCTTCATATAATCTGCCAGTTTGGTTTTAAAAAAATATTAGCTGTTTTAGATAAATTTATGCTGTTTGTATTAACACTTCTTAAAATATTCTGTATAGGATGTTAGGATGGATGATCTAAAGTCATCTATTAATAAACTCACATGTTTTAACATCTTAATTGCTAGTAGAACCTTTATAGAGAAGTGGCAGTCACATCCCATTACCATTGCATCCAGATTAGTGCTCAGTATGCCCATATTCCTCTTCTTTTACCCTCCAAACATCTCACGATAGATTAATTTGTTCATCAGGGTGCACACCACTTTCATTTCAAGCACCTCCTTCAGTGACTACATGCTTAATTTGTCAGCCTTTCTCACCAACAGTTGCACCTTTCATGCAGACTTTAGTATTTTTTAATTCACTCAGATTTGCTTCATCAACTGTGGTCCATTCTTTTCCCTCCTTTCTTCCTTTCTATTGATAACCTTCTTTGTAAGTCTCCCCCTTTGTCTCTCAACCATTTCATTCACCTCTTCCTTGTAGCGTTATATGACCCTGATGAGTTTAGCTCTTGTCCTAAATATGATGATAACCTTGCATTTCAACCCTTTGTATAGCCTTGTATGAATGTTTAATCGTGTAAATTTCTTCTTCTTCCAAGTACACTTTGTCATTTTATTTCATGAGATAACATGGTACTATGTAGCTATCTTTTTGAGCTTGCATGGGGTTGAGTTTTAGCTCTTGGTCTTGCCTCATAGCTTTTGACCACTTGACATGAAAAAGTATGGTCTTGTCTATTTTTTATTCCTTGTATGGAGTCTGCTCCCACCGTATCATTGTTAAATTAATTTCACCTCTTTACCACTGGAATGCCAAAGAAATATTTCTGATATTTCTCTGGCTCACTTGAGTATATTATTTCCAGCCATGCCTCTATCTTCTTTTTATATTGCTTACTACCACTGTGAGAATTAGTAAAGAAGTTTATAAATGGTTTTAAACTAAAAACTACTGACAGGTAAAATTAAATTTTGAGTGGGACCTATGAAAAAATGTGTTGTATTGCACCTTCTGCCAGGGAATGTACTACTGTATGAAGATGACCTGTAGCTCAATTCTAGAAGACTCAACAGTTTGATTTCCAGGCAGAAGTGAGTTGTATAGACAAATATCTCTATACCTGCTGCCCCTTTTCACTTAGCAGTCGCTAAGCACCAATCAGTGAAAATAAATGGTATAAAATACCGACACAATGGAAAAATAAACATTTAAGCAGTATAATGTGATCCTTTATTGACAACGTTTCGCCCACGCAGTGGGCTTTATCAAGTTACAAACAGATCTACCTGGGTAAAAGGTACGTAAGTATTTATAGGAAGGAATCAGGTGGAGAATGCTGGGTCAGGTGAAGAATGCTGCATGTGACGATCTTCCGAGTAGGGTGATAGTCTAGAACCTTGGGCACCTTTAAAAAGAGATTGGATAAGTATATGAGTAGACCTTCTGCAGTGTTCCTCCATTCTTATGTTCTTATGTGGGATAGCGATGAAGAGGTTTCTTGGCAAAGGGTTCATCTATGTTATAGAAGCTATTGTTCTGGTTGAAGTTGTTGGATATACAGATAAGTGATGATTCCAGGATTCTTCGGTATTGAGTGTTGTCTTCTCTGGTGATAAGTCTTGCGTTTCTGTAGTTGATTAAATGGTTGTGTGAATTTCCGTGTTGAACACGGGCATTCCTTGGGTCGTCAGATCTGCCTGCGTACTGGTGTTTTGAAATACATGTCTGGAGGTCTCTGGATGTTTCGCCCACGTATAATTTGCTGCAGTCATTACAAGGGATTGTGTATACCCCTGCAGAGGATTGAAGCTTGTCCTGTCTATTACTGGTAATGTCCTTGATGGTGGATGTGGAGGTAGATACTTGGAATGAGGTATTGGAAAAGATGTTGGGAACGTGTTTGGCAATGGAGTTGGTGGGGAGGACTATGTATCTCTTCTTGGCAGTGTCTTCTCTGGGTGTGTTAAAGATATTTAATGCCCGTCGTCGGCATTCTCTAATGAAGTGACGAGGATAGTGAAGTTTAGAAAATACTTGTTCATTAAGAGAGCATTCTTCCTCAAGAAACTCGTTGCTGCAGATTCTGAGTGCGTGCAGGAAAAAGCCTATAATAACACAACGTTTAGTTTTGGTGTCATGGTGAGAGTAGAAGTGGAGAAGATCGTGTTGGTTGGTAGATTTTCGATAGACTTTAAAACGAAGTTCATGGTCAGCTTTGCAGAGCAGAACATCAAGGAAAGGAAGAGTGTTGTCGACTTCTTCTAGTGTAAACAAGGTCAACCAGGTCAAGCCCTCAGTCCAGTTTACACTAGAAGAAGTCGACAACACTCTTCCTTTTCTTGATGTTTTTCTCTGCAAATCTGACCATGAACTTCGTTTTAAAGTCTATCGAAAACCTACCAACTCAACATGATCTCCACTTCTACTCTCACCACGACACCAAAACTAAACGTGGTGTAATTATAGGCTTTTTCCTGCGTGCACTCAGAATCTGCAGCAACTAGTTCCTTGAGGAAGAATGCTCTCTTATTGAACAAGTACTATTTTCTAAACTTCACTATCCTCGTCAATTCATTAGAGACTGCAGAAGACGGGCATTAAACATCTTTAACACACCCAGAGAAGACACTTCCGAGAAGAGATACATAGTCTTCCCCACCAACTCCATTGCCAAACATGTTTCCAACATCTTTTCCAATACCTCATTCCAAGTACAGTGGACCCTCGGTTTTCGTCGATAATTCCTTCCAGAATACTGTTCGAGTGCCGTTACCGAACGAATTTGTTCCCATAAGGACGAATGTAAATTAGATTAGTCGTTTCAGACCCCAAAAAATACACTTACATAATTGTTCGAGTTGGGAGGTGTCCGAAAACCGAGGGTCTACTGTATCTACCTCCACATTCACCACCATCAAGGACATTACCAGTAATAGACAGGACAGGCTTCAATTCTCTGCAGGGGTATACACAATCCCTTGTAATGACTGCAGCAAATTATACATCGGCAAAACATCCAGAGACCTCCAGACATGCATTTCAGAACACCAGTACGCAGGCAGATCTGATGACCCAAGGAATGCCCGTGTTCAACACCGAAATTTGCACAACCATTTAATTAACTACAGAAACGCAAGACTTATCGCCAGAGAAGACAACACTCAATACCGAAGAATCCTGGAATCATCACTTATCTGTATATCCAACAACTTCAACCAGAACAACGGCTTCTATAACATAGCTGAACCCCTTGCCAAGAAACTTCTTAATCGGTATTCCACATAAGAACATAAGAGTGGAGGAACACTGCAGAAGGTCTACTCATATACTTATCCAATCTCTTTTTAAAGCTACCCAAGGTTCTAGACTCTATCACCATACTCGGAAGATCGTCACATGCAGCATTCTCCACCTGACTCCTTCCTATAAATACTCACGTACCTTTTACCCAGGTGGATCTGTTTGTGACTTGATAAAGCCCACTGCGTGGGCGAAACGTCAATGAAGGACCACATTATACTGCTTAAGTGTTTATTTTTCCACCAATCAATGAGTTGAATTTTGTGGGTCACATCCTAGGAGGTAGAAATGTGCCCGAGATTGGGCTGGATTTTCAAATGAGCTGATTGCATTTAAACACGAATTTACAGCTCATAGCTTGTAAATTCGTGTTTAAATGCAAATGCTAAGAAATGTTGAGTGACAAGCTTGTAAATTCAACTGTTTCAATACAAAATATGCTGTGTTGAGTGACAAAACACCCTCATGGGAAACAGCATAATTTACATTTAAACTGTGGCCTTGTTTATTTTTCAGTCTATACCACAACAGATGAACGGATCAGACTGTGGAATGTTCGCCTGCAAGTTTGCAGAGTATTTGTCCCGCAATGCTCCCATAACATTTCAGCAGCAACACATGCCCTATTTTAGAAGAAGAATGGTGTACGAAATTGTCAATGCTACTTTAATGTAAATGTCCATAGAAAAGCTAAGGTGTATGACTGTGGAGGACTCAAGTTAGACATCAATCTCTGATGTTATGATGTCTAAAATTGTAAATAAACTTAGCCCATAATTTGCTTTGACATATCAAAATTTAATAATTGTTTCATGATGGTGTTACTTAAATGAGGTAGTCATGACAGCTTGCCTCAAGGAAAAAAATCTTGTATCAAAATTACAATTTCACAATACAATATCATGAAATTAAGTAATTGTAGCAACAGTATAGATGGGACTGATGTAGCAACATTACTTGTGTGAGACCTCTACCTTATGATACTCTTAGATCTGCATTTTTTGCACTTATGTAATGAAAAATTTGTATGTTATTCTATTTGTTGTAATGGGGACAATGAGTGCCAAGCAGCTATATTATTTGATGATGACAAGACTGTTGTTGCTGTATACAATACTGAAATGAAAAGTTGTAACAAATATTTAGAACATTAATTAATTCTTTCCAATGGATGTTGTGGAATTGTGATACAAATTATTATAGTTGCCTTGTTGTTTAAAATATGCTAATATGTTGCTAAAGTGAATTTTTAGACACATTCTTGTTGTATAATTAGAAAAAATAGAGGCGTTTTTACTGTCATCATTAATAAGCATTTCTTGTCAGTGATATTTTTTCCATCTTGTACATAGTATTCAGATATTAGATTTATAAACTATCTAAGCCTCTTCTTTGTCAACACATTTAATAGTAGTATAGGACACTTCATTTTTGCTTTAAAATTATTTAAAGCTAATGCATATTTTTCCTAATTAGAAAATATTAATATAATATCATTGTCTTCTCAAGTAAAATATTACTGAGGCCATTTCTTCAATTATTCATTCAGATGTACAAAATCTTGCAATTGCCAAAGATAATGTTTCCCCATGCATTTCTTTGTCTCTTTTATGAGCAGGTTTTTCATCTCGAATATACGTGTATTTATGGTGGATGTTTAGTAATGACTGAGATTCATGTAAAGAACTGTAGTCAACCCACTCTAAAAGTGTCAAGTGATGACAACTTGAAGAGATAAGGATGAGTGTTGTTACATCTGTGAATTACAATGTGCCTTAAAACACTTTTAAGCTAGAAGCATTGGCCAGAACAGAGTGTAATAATTTATGCTGGGTGCAAAGAGTTACAAACTTGAAAATAACACTAAAGAAAGAGTACTCGCTAAGTTGTGTGTGTAGGAGCAGAGTGCTAGCTCCTGGCAGTTTCACTTCATTAATTACAATCACCATCATTATTGGTCCCAGGTCTCTCAGGAGCTATCATCTCTACCTGAAACACTGTAAGGAGTGTGTGTCAGAGCACATTATTTTAAAGGGGTGTTTGTATGTTGTGAATGCTTGTGAAAGCCTAAAATGTTTGTTTATTTTTTTAAAACTGACTATCTCCCACCAAGGTAGGGTGACCCAAAAAGAAACACTTTCATCATCATTCACTCTTATTGTCTTTCCAGAAATGCTCTTGATACTACATTTAAGATGCCCCTCCAAACTACAAATATCCCTACCCCTCTAGGGTATAGGCACTGTAATTCCCACCTCCAGAACTCAAGTCCCACTCCTCACACTCCAACGGCTCATCAAGTCCCAAAAACCATTTACCTCCACTTACTCCTTTCTAACATGCTCACAAACTTCTGTAGGATGGAAATTCCCCTCACACACAAAACTTCCTTTACCCCCTCCCTCAAACCTTTCCTAGGATGACCCCCTTCCCTACCATACCTTCACTCCCCTACAGATTTATACACCCTTCAAGTCATGTTATTTTGCTCTATTCTCTCTAAATGTCCAAACCACCTCAAGAACTACTCTTCAGCCCTCTAGATAATAGCTTTAGTAACCCCACACCACCTGATCTCCACGCTATATGAGTTCTCTGCATAATATTCACACCACACATTGCCTTCAGACATGCCATCTCTACTCCCTCCTGCCTCCTCACTTCAATATTCACAACCCAGTGCTTCACATCCTTGTAAGAATATTGGCACAACTATACTCTTATATATTCCCCCTTTTTTTTTTTTTAGCCTCCATAGACAGTTTACTAAAAGTATTTGTCAGAGGGCTGAAGAGGGGTTGTAGAGATGGTTTGGGCATTTAGAGAGAATGGATCAAAGTAGAATGACTTGGAGAGCGTATAAATCTGTAGGGGATGGAAGGCGGGGTAGGGGTCGTCCTCGAAAAGGTTGGAGGGAGGGGGTAAAGGAAGTTTTGTGGGCTAGGGGCTTGGACTTCCAGCAAGAACGTGTGAGCGTGTTAGATAGGAGTGAATGGAGACGAATGGTTTTTGGGACCTGACGAGCTGTTGGAGTGTGAGCAGGGTAATATTGTGTGAAGGGATTCAGGAAAACCAGTTAATTGATTTAGTTGGACTTGAGTCCTGGAAATGGGAAGTACAATGCCTGCACTTTAAAGGAGGTTTCTGGGATAGTGACAGCTGGGAGGGACTATTCTCAGCTGTCGTATCTGAGCGCCTCTGCAAAAATGACAGTGATTATGTATGGGTGTGGTGAAAGTTTTGAATGATTATGAAAGTATTTTCTTTTTGGGGATTTTCTTTCTTTTTGGGTCACCCTGCCTCGGTGGGAGACGGCCGACTTGTTGAAAAAAAAAAAATTACTTTTCACTGTAAATGTTGTACATTTTCTTCCTCTTTTAGACTATTTTATACTCCAAATTTTTTTTTTTCCTTGGAACATGAGAGTTTATGTTCATATACCTAGCAGTGAAGGTTTTTTTTGATACACATCAAGGGCTTTTGATCCAAGAAATTGTACACTTGATGTCTTCCCATTCCCCAGGTGCTGCATCTTTACCAGCTAAACTTTTCTCAGTTCAAAATAATGTAGTCACATTTTGTGCAACCACATATTACATGTTCGATAAATTGTATTTGAAAATTTGGACCAAAGTTCACATTTCAAGGCAAAGTGAATGAGCAATCCCATCATGAAGTTAAGGGAAAAGAAGTATAGGTCCATTTTTCATGCGAAATCCAGCTTGATCGTATGGTGGGATATGTACCCTCTACGCTTATTGTATAGTCTTTGTTTTAAGGAAGAGTGAGAAAGGTTACTAGCATCACTTAGTAGGGTTATTGAAGCTAATTTCTTTGGTAGCTTTGAGAATAGGTTGGATAGATATTTTGGTAAGAAAGGTTGGATTTGAGAAGGATTTGGCAGATATGGGTCAGTAGGCCTGCTGCAGTGTTCCTCCATTTTTCTGTTGAAGCTTCACTTCTTGATGTAAGCAGTCACCCACGTGATCACTTGCCTTCTGTCCCATCTTATTTTTGTGTTTTGTCATTTCATTTTCAATTTTCATCCCTATCAAAACATATAAGCATGCTACTATGACCGTTTTGAAGTCCTTGAGGGAATAGATAGGCTTAAAGGTGGTACACAGTAGGGATGTATCAGATGTGAAAATTTAGATGTATGCGGATGTGTATACGGTTGTCTTACTTATTTTATGGATGCGGATGTAAGAAATTGTGCGGATGTTCTGCAGATTTTGAATGCGGATGCGTATGCGGATATCTGTTTACAGTAAAATGCGGATGTAAGAAATTTGCGGATGTTCTGCGGATGCGGATATCCAATACATCACTAGTACACAGGTCATGGAGATGGTGTGTGCGTCAAAGAGGTCAATACAGCTAAAGACAGAAAAGTTACTGAATGTGTGGATTAAGCAGAAAGGTAAGAAAGGTGCAGCACTTAGTGGCTTAATGATTAGGAAGAAAACTTTATCATGCTATAAAGTGTATGTAAGCAGGAAAGAAAGTCTGCACAAGTGTTCATTTAGTTGTGAATAGTTTAACTTTTTTTTAAAGTGCACAGTCGGCTGCATAATATATTGTGGGGAAAACTGCATCTGAAATGTAAGATCCACAGTCCAAAGACTGTGGATCTTACTGTGGCCAGTAGGGCCACAGCATCCCTCTCCCCACACACACTTCAAGATCAACAAGCATCAGCAATCAGAATTTAAGGTAAGAAAAAGTGTTTTATGTATTTTTTTTTTTTTTTCAACAAATCGGCCGTCTCCCACCGATGCAGGGTGACCCAAAAAGAAAATACTTTCATATTCATTCAACACTTTCACCTCACTCATACATAATCAGTCTTAGCAGAGGCGCTCAGATACGACAGCTGAGAATAAGTCCCTCCCAGCTGTCACTATCCCAGACCCCTCCTTTAAAGTGCAGGCATTGTACTTCCCATTTCCAGGACTAAAGTCCAACTAAATCAATTAACTGGTTTCCCTGAATCCCTTCACAAAATATTACCCTGCTCACACTCTACCAGCTCGTCAGGTCCCAAAAAACATTCGTCTCCATTCACTCCTATCTAACACACTCACACATGCTTGCTGGAAGTCCAAGCCCCTCGCCCACAAAACCTCCTTTACCCCCTCTTTTATTTTAGTTATTTGTTCTATATTGTTTTACTATACAGCCCTCTCTACATCTGACTATGTCTAGTCGTGTCACATCAACTCTCTCAACACACTTCCCTATCAACATACATTAGCATCCAGAATTTATGCAAAGAAATTTTATTTTAAGTAACCTTTTTTTTCTATAGTTAGATGTACTGTACAGTATATTTTTTTTACTGTACCACTAACTGTGCCTAGAAGGAGGGATACATGAACAATAGATCAACAATCAATGACAGATACAATTCATGTTATCAATAAATTTATTTTTGATAAATTAAGAAATTTAAAACTTCTTTTTCTTTGAGATGTCAATAATGTATTACAGTACTTATTATTCTATTTTGTTCTTCAGTCCATATATGATGATTTCATGTATAATGGTGGTTTTTCAGGACCTTATCCTGTATGATACATGGGAATCTGCTGTAATTTAAACACCACACCACAGACCAAGTCCACTTAACATGCATATTAGTTTAATACTGAACCATCAGCCAGATATATCCATTCTTTTTTTGTGTATTGCAGTATTAGATGTTTTAAGTGTCATTATCCCATGGAGGCTTCTTGATGCCAGTGAGGGGTTCTTGATCCAGGGAATTGAACCTGATCTCCCCTTCCTTGGATCGACTCTAGTTGTCTTCCATTTCCTAGGGCTTGTATGATCCCTGCAGATTTAGTGCTCCTGTGAATATAATAATTATAATAGGGGTGGAAATGTCACAGAATGGAGTGTCGTTTTAATTGTGATGTCTCCACACTTCAGGCAAAATAACTGTTGAATTAATGATCATTGTTTATTTTTGAGGTCACTCTACTTTGATGGGAGACAACAACAATATTTTAGAAAACCTATCATGGACTAATAAATATTAATTTATTTCAAATTAGTACATTTTTTCCGTGTAACTGTTTAAAATGTGTTTGAGACACATTTGCAACACTTGGGTGTCCCAAAGTGTTGCACAAGTGTTGCTTAAGTATCTGATTCTTAAACCTGTCAGTTTCTAAACCATTTATATCACAAAATGTGTTTGATTCTTCATTGATGAGAGTTAGAGTACTTCCATAATTTCACCTGGTGGAGTAAACATACAGTTGCTGTCATTACACTTACTCAACCTGTATAGTCTTTCATTTGGTAATGGTTTCATATTAAAAGTTCTTTTTTCTTTTCAAATTTTCTGTTCTTTTTCATTTAATTTTTCATCCTTGTTTTTATTACTGAAAACCATAAGGAATTCTCAAGCAAATGTTTTTAATATGCCTTTAAAACCTTCATCATGTGAAGCAATATAATATTTTTTAAGTTAATTTTAAACATAATACAGTATTAACCTAGAGGGAACTGGCATTCCCATAGGGAATAAAAAATGTTGAGAGATTGATTCATTATTGCTATGATACAAAATAGCCACAGTGACTATTTGACACCATAGTAAAGAGACCAAAAGAAGGAAACAATTACCAGTGGTCATTCAACATTGTCTGGTGGATCTCAGTTTAAATAACTCTGAACTGCAACATACACTCCATTTTCCAGAGTTCAGGCACTGCACTCTGAAGAAAAAGCATGGAAGTTGCAGTAATAAATAGTGTTAACTTATTTTAAAATTTGCAATTTATCAGTAGACTACAAATTATTAACACTGAAGAGTTGCAATATTAACCCTTTCAGGGTTTTTGACGTACTAGTACGGCTTACGCACCAGGGCGTTTGACGTACTAGTACGCCTAAATTCTAGCACCCTCAAATCAAGCAGAAACAGGCTGGTAGGCCTAGATGTGAGAGAATGGGTCTGTGCGGTCAGTGTGCGCAGTATAAAAAAAATCCTGCACCACACAGTGCATAATGAGGGAAAAAAACTGACCGGTTTTTTTTGTTTAAAACAGCGACTTTGCAGTCTATTTTCGTATGGTATTTATACTTGTATTCTCGTTTTCTTAGTCTCGTTTGATAGAATGGATGATATATTACAGAAATAGAGATAATTTTGACTGGTTTTCACGATGACAAGTACAGTGTACCGGTTTTGATGTTCCAAACTCACCCTTTTATGTAGTTATTTTTAAATGCTTTTTAAGTTAATTTTGAGGGTCTAAAAGGACTAGTCTATTTCAACTTTTCTTAAGGAGATAAATTCTTGGTAATGGCACTTGAACAGCATTCGGGAATGAAAATAAATGCTAAGCCAGGATGCTCATGTACTGAAACTGAAGCACAAAGTAGCGAAAATGTTCGATTTTGCCTATGTTCAGAGTAAACAAATCACGCCATGCGTCCAATACACATAAACTGGGTAGTCTAATATTCTTGCACAAGTGCGCTGATATTATTTATACCGTTTTTACAATGATGCAGTAGTATACATAACAGAAAATCTTCAATTTTTTGTGAGAATAAAAGTTCAAAATGGAAAGCAAAAGTAATGCAATAGGAGCCTGGAGACGTGACTAATGAACAGATAAAATGCTATTTTAGTGCCAGGAATGTCTGTCTTGTTTATTCTGGACCCTATTTTGAAATTGGCATCTTTTTGAAATTTTGTGAAATGAAATTGCCAATTTCTGACCAGTTATTGGGTAGTTGAAATCGGTAAATTGGTGGTTTCTTGTACTCAATCTTATTCCTTGAATAAGACTTGAGTTTCCTTCCAGTTCCTAGGCACTATATGATCTTTCTAGCTTTAGTGTTTCTTCATGAACATACAGGTAATATAAAATACCAGCTGCTGAAGATATCAGTATTTATTAACAAAAATATCAATGTTAGTACAGGATTACCATGCTTTATGCAGATTTGCTTCTTTGTGGTGAGCATGTTTCTCCCAGTCATTTACTATGTGCAGTATAACTTATGCAATAACCCAAGCCAAGCACCACTTGATTTTTTAACAATACAGTATATCATTAAATATTGTTCTTAATTGGTTTATAGGAAAGAAATAATATAGAAAAGAGATTTCGGTATGGAAAATGAGAATATTTTGAACAAAATGTTATGACTGGTTTTCAATTTAAGTGTCTTGCATCAAGTAAAAAGAGAATGTGCACACAGCCAAGTGAAGTTATGTGGTGCTGGAGTGAGGATAGACAGATTGAGGGAAGGAAAGAGAAGTAGGGACGTGTATTCACAGGCTCGTAATGTGTGTCGATTCAAGCCAGACAAAGACAGGCTTGTTGAGCTAGTGGTGGAGGGTAGGGCAAGGTTAAGAATGATGATAAGTAAGACACACGTGCAACAGTTAGGTATCTTTATTCTGAGATATTTTGCCTACATAATGGGTTTCTTTCGTCAAATACAGAGGAGGCAGTAGAAGTGTGAAGACAATGTAATCAGTCCATCACCCTCAAAGGAATAGTTTTTGAGATGATCAGTCCCTCAGCCTGGAGAAGAGATCTGCTCCATAGTTTGGAACATGTCTTACTTATCAACTTATTAGTACTGTATACCATTATTATATTCAAAAGAGAGAGGATGATTATGAATGAATTTTGAAATATATTTTTCCCTCGGCTTTTAACTAGTGGTTCCCATCATGTATGCGTATATTTTGGGGTTAAAATAAATTGAGATGTGGATTTTTTCTGATTCTGGCACCTAATTGTTAGAGAGTATGTTTGAATTGTGGATTCTTCTGTTTTAGTTGTTTTTGAACCAGATTCATTTATTTCTACACTATGTGATTTGGTGAATGTCTTAGAAGCTCATATTTTTATTGTAAACATTTGTTAAGAAATGTGAAATTTTCTAAGTTGAGGAGAGTATGTGTGTTTCATTTGTTACACTGGGTTCATTTTATGCACCACAGGTCAGAAGTGCATCTCTTGCATAAAGCAGTGAGCATGAGATACAGTACTGTACTTACAATTGTACTCTGTAAATCACCATATAACTCATACCAGCTTGGCTTACTTTTTCAAATATTGCAATAATGTAATTCAACCAGTAAAACATAAATGTTAAAACCATAGTCGAGTACATATAAAAACTTGAGTGTCTTGTATTAGTTGTCAGAGTATATATTTTACTGTAATATATAATAGCAGTGGTGCAAGGTGCATTCTGATAACAAACTGACTAGAATAAGATGTACAAAGTTTGCCTTTCAAGGATCTTCCCTCTCTTTACCTGGATCAAACCTGTTTACCTCCCATTTCCCAGCTGCTGTATGGCCCATACAAGTTTATCACTTCCCAGGTGAATATAATACAATGGACCCTCGGTTTTCGTACAGCTCCCAACTCGAACAATTATGTAAGTGTATTTTTGGGGGTCTGAAACTACTAATCTAATTTACATTCGTCCTTATGGGAACAAATTAGTTTAGTAACGGCACTCGAACAGCATTCTGGAAAGAATTATCGACGAAAACCGAGGGTCCACTGTAACAGTGTTCAAAATATGGATAGTAATACTGTCCTTAATCTGTACTGAGATTTACTTATTAATACCAATATTGTAATCTTAATTGCACATTTATTTAAGTTTTTGGGATAATTTTGTTTATCCTTCATCATAAGTTATTTGTTGGTATTATATACTAGTAAGTTTGTTGTTAGTAAACAACCTTATCATTATGTGAGATAAATATATACTTTTATTATGTAGTTTAGCTTCTTTATTAAAGAACCTTGAAGGAAGAGGGTGCCTTGATGCAGGTGTAAAGCTCTATGTCCAAAGAACTGGAGCTAGTTACCATAATTTTTAAAGGGGTGGAGGGTTAAGCCAGTGGAAGGCCTCGGTCAGATGACCAAAAGCTGTGGGTCGTCATATGACGAAGACCCGCGTCAGGAAACACTTGTCCTGTTAAATGATAAATCTTACCTAACCTGCCTTGGATCAAACTTAATTACTGCTATTCTTCAAGCACTTAGTGAAGCCTAGTGCAAGTACTAAGTGCAGTGTATAGTCATTACCTTACGGGTGATGACCTTGATCCCAGTGAGGGACTTCATTCAAGTAACTGAATTTTTCCTCCTCTTCCTTGGATCAAACCTAAATACCTCCCATTCCTAAGGCTTTGTATGACCCTTATGGGTAAAGTGTCCCCCTCCCCATGAATATATAGACTGTACTGTACTACAATGACCTCTGTGTTTGTCACTTGTTTGAGGTACAGTAGCTGGAGGTCAACCTTCCAGAGGTACAGTAGCTGGAGGTCAACCTTCCAGAGGTACAGTAGCTGGGGGTCAACCTTACAGAGGTACAGTAGCTGGGGGTCAACCTTCCAGAGGTACAGTAGCTGGGGGACAACCTTCCAGAGGTACAGTAGCTGGAGGTCAACCTTCCAGAGGTACAGTAGTTGGAGGTCAACCTTCCAGAGGTACAGCAGCTTTAACTCGACACACAATGGAAGTCTTGCTGATGCTGAAGGGCCCTTTGCTGTATGACCCTTGTACGTTTAGCGCTACTTTTTTTAATTATAATAATGAAGGGCTCTTGAGCCTTGAGCTGTATGACCCCTGTGGTTTAGCGCTTCTTCTATTTGATTATAATAAGTAAGTTCTTGAGCCTTGAAAGGAGCTATTCTGCCCTTGGATAAAATATGATTACCTCCCTTAACCAGCCGATTGGAGTTATCCTCGTATTCGTTGGATCAAGTGCGCAGTTGCTGTAACCCCTATGGGTCTATCGCTTAACTATTAATATAGTACGTAATAATAATTTAGGTAAGATGAGATAATTTGGAAGATGATAGTTGAGCAACGTAGCCATTGTTTGTTCATAGTTTTAAAAGTTAAATGGAGAGAAAACATCAGTAATTTGTATTCTACCTTTCTTTTGGTGTTAGGATGCATTAAACGTCTAGTGAAACAAGCTGAATATTAAACAATTGTGAAATATTTCTTAATGAAACAAGTGGATTGCCAACTTATCACTCGTTTTTCCAATACGAGTTTATGTGGAAGCAAACACACTTGTAGCCTAAAAGTATTCATATTATCCGATCTTTGAAAATAAATACAGATAAAATATAATTAAATTTACAATAATAACATATATTTAGAGTACCATTTAGCTAAATTAAATCTTTATAAACAATGGTTATTGTAGTATTTATGGCAGAGTAAAATGAAATTCTGCTGATAGTTTTGGTGAGCTAGCGTGTGAGCTTAGAGGTGAGGCAGAGACTTGAAGAGAGGAGACGGGTAACAGTCTGTTTCAAGTAGCAGCTCAGGACAGTCGATCACTTCCTTACCACCATGGAGGATATCAATGATCTTTATAAACGCATCGCTGAACGAGACAGAGGCTTTAAGACGTTTGTATGGAACCCCAAAAAGAAAGCATTCTTAGGTCGTACGGGGTCGTCATGGTGTGAGTTATTACTTAAAATAACTGTTTTTATTTCCATATAACTATTAAATTACTTAGAGCAATTTATACATCGCATAAATGTTCAAAGTTAAAGTATGCTGACTCTTCGAGTGTATTGCATGACTATGGTCGTTTGTGTGTATAATGCCTCGCTGTATAACCCCTGTGGTTTAGCGCTTCTATTTGATTATAATAATAATGTGTGTATAATGAACCCTTATATAATTTAATAATAACCCCTTGTGGGTTCACAGCTTAGTTATGATTATACGTAATAATATATGTACCTTGGAAAATAAACATTGGTGGGGTGTTGATTCCCCTACACTACCTCAACTTCACACTGGTGAGGGTTGTGACCCCTACACTGCCTCACCTTGACACTGTGGTGGGGGGTTGTGACCCCTACACTGCCTCACCTTGACACTGTGGTGGGGGGTTGTGACCCCTACACTGCCTCACCTTGACACTGGTGGGGGGTTGTGACCCCTACACTGCCTCACTTTGATACTGTGGCTGGGGGTTGCATGGTTTACACCTGGTAGGTATGCTGCTTGTATGGGAGGTGCCACTCCACAAGGTGCTTGCCTAAGAATCAAGCATCTCTCTCAGCATAAATGGTGAAGATATTTTCCCTTTCGTTTAAATTTGCTGAGACCGTATCCTCGGGGGGTGAGGCAAGGAAGTAGACTTAACCTTCCTTTCCTGAGCGAACCTGACTGCTTATTCTCCTCAGGTATTGTATGACCCTTATGGGTTTAGCGATTCCATACGATATAAACCAAACTACAAAATGGTGTTCTTTTGTAATATACAGTATAATTAATTATCCTTGTGGGACTGGCGCCAAATTTACACACAAATGACTCCTTACGAAAGGAAGGGGCTCGCCAGATGTTGCAAAATGTCTCCATTGAAAGTGAGGAGTGCTGATTACACTTACATTTAACACAAGTGTAAGTGCCCAAGTAACTCGCCTAATGCCCATATGTACAATACGGTACTTATTGCCTTATTAATCTTAGTCTTAAACTTGCCCGAAATGCTCTGCATATAAAGGGGCTTTTGGCCTGTTAACCAAATTGTTACACTCCTTTGTACAAACATGTGTCATGCTAAAATAAAATTGTTACTGTTAATAGCTTCCCATCATACATACGGGGGATTACTGGGGTGCATACATTGGACTGGCATGCAGCTAGCACTAACAGTTTGGTTGATCAAGACGTCAACTAGGAGGGCTAGTGTGTGGGACTAGTCTATGGCGGCAGTGATCCCCACAAATACAGGGACGTTGATGCTCTTCGGCTTTTGATCCAAGGAATTTTAGCTTTCCCTCCTTTATGCTTTTAGAGGGAGCTGGTGTTTTTATCCAGGGATTCTGAAGGAAGGTTCCTTGATGGTGGTGGAGGGGCTCTTGATGCAAGTAAATTGACTGTCCTCCCATTCCATGGATCAAGCCTCACCTCCCATTCAAACAAGTGCTGTATGGTCCTTACACACTTTCTCTCTCTCTCTCTCTCTCTCTCTCTCTCTCTCTCTCTCTCTCTCTTTCTCTTTCTCTTTCTCTCTTTCTCTCTTTCTCTCTTTCTCTTTCTCTCTTTCTCTCTTTCTCTCTTTCTCTCTTTCTCTTTTTCTCTTTCTCTCTCTCTCTTTCTCTCTCTCTCTCTTTTTCTCTTTCTCTCTTTCTCTCTTTCTCTCTTTTTCTCTTTCTCTCTCTTTTTCTCTTTCTCTCTCTTTTTCTCTTTCTCTCTCTTTTTCTCTTTCTCTCTCTTTTCTCTTTCTCTTCTCTTTCTCTTTTCTCTCTCTCTTTCTCTTTTTCTCTTCTTTTCTCTTCTCTTCTTCTTTCTCTCTTTTTCATATTATATTATAATATATATATATATATATATATATATATATATATATATATATATATATATATATCCATTGTGTGGATGTTGTGCGAATGATAAGAAAGAGATGATTGTAGATGTTATGAATGAAAAGAAGCTGGATGTCCTGGCTTTAAGTGAGACAAAGCTGAAGGGGTAGGAGAGTTTCAGTGGGGAGAAATAAATGGGATTAGATCAGGGTTTCAAATAGAGTTAGAGCTAAAGAAGGAGTGGCAATAATGTTGAATAATCAGTTATGGCAGGTAAAGAAGGAATATAAATGTATAAATTCAAGGATTATGTGGAGTAAAATAAAGGTTGGATGTGAAAAGTGGGTTATAGTAAGTGTTTATGCACCTGGAGAAGAGAGAAGTGTAGAGAGAGAGAGAGATTTTGGGAAATGTTGAGTGAGTGTGTGGGGAGTTTTGAACCAAGTGAGAGAGTAATTGTGGTTGGGGATCTTAATGCTAAAGTGGGTAAAAATGTTGTGGATGGAGTAGTAGGTAAATTTGGGGTGCCAGGGTAAATGTAAATGGGAGCCATTAATTGAGCTATGTGTAGAAAGAGGTTTGGTAATAAGTAATACATATTTTATGAAAAAGAGGATAAATAAATATACAAGGTATGATATAGCACGTAAGGAAAGTAGTTTGTTGGATTATGTATTGGTGGATAAAAGGTTGATGAGTAGGCTTCAGGATGTACATGTTTATAGAGGGCAACGGATATATCAGATCATTATTTGGTTGTAGCTACAGTTAGAGTAAAAGGTAGATGGGACAAAAGGAAAATGGCAACAGCAAGTAAGAGAGAGGTAAAGTGTATAAACTAAGGGAGGAGGAAGTTAGGGTGAGATATAAGCAACTATTGGCAGAAAGGTGGGCTAGTGCAAGTAGGAGTAGTGGGGGTTGAAGAAAGTTGGGATAGTTTAAAAATGCAGTATTAGAATGTGGGGCAGAAGTTTGTGGTTATAGGAGGGTGGGTGCAGGAGGAAAGAGGAGTGAGTGGTGGAATGAAGAAGTAAAGGGTGTGATAAAAGAGAAAAAGGTAGCTTATGAGAGGTTTTACAAAACAGAAGTGTTAGTAGAAGAGCAGAGTATATGGAGAGTAAAAAAGGTGAAGAGAGTGGTGAGAGTGCAAAAGAAGAGCGGATGAAAGAACGGGAGAGGCTCTGTCAAGAAATTTTGCTGAAAACAAGAAAAAATTTTGGAGTGAGATAAACAAGGTAAGAAAGCCTAGGAACGAATGGATTTGTCAGTTAAAAACAGAGTAGGGAGTTAGTAGATGGGGAGCTGGAGGTATTGGGTAGATGGCGGAATATTTTGAGGAACTTTTAAATGTCGATGAAAAGAGGAGGCGATAATTTCATGTACTGGCCAGGGAGGTACAACATCGTTTAGGAGTGAAGAAGAGCAGGATGTGAGTGTGGGGAGGTGCGTGAGGCATTACGTAGAATGAAAGGGGTAAAGCAGCTGGAATTGACGGAATCATGACAGAAATGTTAAAAGCAGGGGGATATAGTGCTGGAGTGGTTGGTATTTTGTTTAATAAATGTATGAAAGAGGGAAGGTACCTAGGGATTGGCAGCGAGCATGTATAGTTCCTTTATATAAAGGGAAGGGGATAAAAGAGATGTAAAAATTATAGGGGAATAAGTTTACTGAGTATACCAGGTAAAGTGTATGGCAGGGTTATTATTGAAAGAATTAGAGGTAAGACAGAGAGTAGGATTGCAGATGAGCAAGGAGGCTTTAGAGTGG
>WNWK01006522.1:43999-104851 GCA_009830355.1 Cherax destructor
TATATATATATATATATATATATATATTATATATATATATATATATATATATATATATATATATATATATATATATATATCTTTCTTTCAACACGTCGGCCGTCTCCCACCGAAGCGGGGTAGCCCAAAAGGAAAAACGAAAGTTTCTCCTTTTACATTTAGTAATATATACAGGAGAAGGGGTTACTAGCCCTTGCTCCCAGCATTCTAGTCGCCTCTTATGACACGCATGGCTTAAGGAGGAAGAATTCTATTCCACTTCCCCATGGAGATAAGAGGAAATAAGAACAAGAACTAGTAAAAAATTAGAAGAAAACCCAGAGGTGTGAGTATATATATGCTTGTATATGAATGTGTAGTGTGATCTAAGTGTAAGTAGAAGTAGCAAGATGCACCTGAAATCTTGCATGTTTATGAGACAGAAAAAAGACACCAGCAATCCTACCATCATGTAAAACAATTACAGGCTTTCGTTTTACACTCACTTGGCAGGACGGTAGTACCTCCCTGGACAGTTGCTGTCTACCAACCTACTACCTAGAATATATATATATATATATATAATCATCATGATCCAAGGAATTGGAGCTAATGTTCACTCATGATTCATAGCAAGTTACTTCTGAGAATACATCACCTAGAGAATGGGAAGTAATCCCCTGTTGGGGAATGAAAATTAATGAAGGGGATTGGTGCTCTAACTTCTTGGATCAAAAGACCTTCAGCATCAAGACAACCTCCCTTGAATGGTCTTCTATATTATTATAATCAAGAGGGAAGCGCTAAACCAGTAGGATTATACAGCGCCTGTGGGGAGGATGTGGAAGGTATTCAGGCTTAATTCAGGGAACTGGCGCAGATCCAATTCCCTAGATCAAGAGCACCTCACCAGCGTCAAGGACCCTCCCTTGAGAGGCTGGTCTTCTGTAGCAACATAAAATTTTAACAAAATTAACGAGTGTGACCCTCGTGTGTTGAGCACTTGGTTATGATTGCAATAACAATAATAATTGAAGCCATTGCAAGTGAGTTTTATGACACCCTCGCCATATGGGTTGAAGCCCCACCCGTTCCATGGTTTATCTGCAATTGTGTTATTATAATTTTGCGAGTCAAAATTTAATTTTTATTTTCAGGTAAGATTCTCCTTTTCTACGCGATCTTCTACTTATGCCTGGCTGCCTTCTTCGCACTCAACTTCGCTGCCTTCTACCAGACTCTGGACATCCATCACCTGCCCAGGTACACTCCAGGTGGTGGAGGATCCATCCTTCAGAAAGTTGGTAAGAATACCTGCCATTCTGCTGTATAGTATATAATGTTTACATTTAATATATTTGTGCTCTCAGTACTAGTGTACAGTATTAAGTGGATGAGGTAGGTGTGTCTTAAGGTATATTTAAATTAAAGGCTGTGAATTGAGAGGCTGATTTCAGTGCCGGCATTGATGGACTACAGATACCTTGTCTCTCGCCTTAAAAACAAGGCAGGAGACATAACCAGCTTACCACCTTTTATGTACAAAAAAGCTTCACAGGTACTGTCACCAATTATAGCAACACTTCAATAAATCCATTGAAGCATCTACCTTCCCATCAATTCTCAAAATAGCTAGGGTCACCCCGATCCACAAAGGAGGTGATCAAACAGACTTGAATAAATATAGACCAATTTCTAATTTACCACTGCTTTCTAAAATCTTTGAAAAATTAATTCATAGACAGATCTATTCCTACCTCGTCTCACACAATGTACTCAACCCTTGTCAATTTGGTTTCAGGACCATCAAGAGCACAAACGATGCTATTATACACATGCTAGAGTTAATATACACCGCAGTTGAGAAGAAAGAAGTCCCACTGGGAATCTTCATTGATCTACGCAAAGCTTTTGATACAGTCGACCATGATTTACTGCTCACAAAATTAGCACACTATGGTATAAGGAGGCACCCACTCAACTACCTAAAGTCATACCTTAGCAACAAAAGCCAATACGTGTACACAAATGGAGCGAACTCTTCCACACAACAAATTACAGTCGGAGTCCCTCAAGGAAGTGTCCTGGGGCCACTCCTATTCCTCATTTACATAAATGACCTACCGAATGCATCACAACTACTCAAACCCATATTATTTGCAGATGACACAACATATGTCTTCTCTCACCAAAATCCAGTCATACTGGCCAACACTGTTAATGCCGAATTACAGAAAATATCTACATGGATGACAACTAACAAACTTACTCTCAATACTGACAAGACCTACTTCATACTAACATAACGCTCAATGGTTCACCCATCACAAGACTCAGAGGGAAAATTCCTAGGAATCCACCTTGACAGTAGCCTTAAATTCCAAACACAACAAATTTCCAAGAAAATCTCAAAGACAGTAGGCATATTATCAAAGATATGCTATTATGTGCCTCAATCAGCTCTCCTTGCACTATATCATTCACTTATCTACCCTTATCTCACCTATGGAATCTGTGCATGGGGATCAACAACATTAAATCACCTTAGACCACTCATAACCCAGCAAAAGGCTGCAGTCAGAATGATAACAAATTCCCACTCCAGACAGCATACTCCACCAATATTCAAAAGCCTAAAACTACCCACCGTAAAGAACATTCATACTTATTCTTGTGCCTACTACATACATAAAACTCTACACTCTAATATAAACCCTCCGCTCAAAATTCTCCTCACCAACTTTAATAGGACCCATGACCACAACACAAGACACAGATCACTTTTTGATATACCCCGAGTCCATATCAACCTATGTAAAAATTCTATGCACATAAAAGGCCCCAGACTCTGGAATTCATTACCAGTAAATACTAAGATAACCTTGTCTGAAAATCAATTTAAGACTCTTCTCAAAGACCACCTACTCACCCTAAACTAAATACTCATACTGTAAACTACTTTAAAAAATGCTCGATATTATTTTCCTATAAGATAATTTCAATTTTTACTAATATGTTACTATATTATGTTACCCCCTACTCACCCTAAACTAAATACTACTCATACTATAAATTACTTTCAAAAATGCTCAATGTTATTTTCCTTAAGATTATCTCAATTTTATATTACCATCCTCCTAAACACTTGTTACAATGTAATATCATCATATTGTAATTTTAACAGTATAATATCATCATATTGTAATTTGAAATCAAATATATAACTAGAATAAACTCAATCAATTTCTCTAATATTATGTACATAGTCTATAAGTCATTAGATTAAGCTCCCCCTAATGCCATGGCATGCCAGTGGCTCTCCTTGCACTTCAGTTTATGATTGTAACTACCAATATCTATGTATAATTGCAACAAAATAAAATTTACTTTACTATGTCTCTCGCTGTCTTCCTACGTCTCATTCTCTCTTTCTGTCTCCTACATCTCGCTCTGAATCTTTAGTAAGTTTATTTAGGTACAGGTACACATAAGTACAATTATCATACATAGTAACATGTGTAAATTTTTATTTTATTTTATTTAAAATACATGAATATACAGAATATAAAAATATATAATGTGTATGAACCTTGATTTTTATACATATGTAATGTCATCATTTCCAATCTACGTTCTACATATTCAGATGAGTTACATACAATTTTTTTTCCTGAAACTGAGTACTGCAACACTTGTGACATTAAATTTTACTACTTTGCATTATCTCCATCTTTACAACTCTTATACCTCTCGGCATTTATCAGTCATTATAATTATTTGCTTAACTGTGTATACTTCCAAGTTATAAATATATTACCCTTTTTTATTGATACACTGAACCTCCGTGTTATGTTTAATCAATACTCCTCTTTTCATTTCAATGTACTGTGCTTTAATTATATATTACAACTGTTAATTTAACCTATGCCCTAACCTAATAATACAACATTATATTCAAAAGTTCAACAGATCTTTCCTACACCTACAATGCTTCTTCAACATGTACATACAGTGGACCCTCGGTTAACGAATACCCCGGAAATCGTGCAATTATGTAAGTATAATTTTGTAAGTTCTTGTGGAAGTGTATTTTTGGGGGTCTGAAATAGACTAACCTACGTGAAATTTTTCCTTAAGGGAGTAAATTCGTTCGGTAATGGCACTTGAGCAGACTTCAGGAGTGAAGTTTTTACGAAACTCGGGGGTCCACTGTACTCACTTAATACGTACATCTATTTACAGCTGCTGTACCAATACAGTATGACACCAAATTTACTACCTAAAACTTTCTCCAATGAACATACTCCCAGTGTATCGCTATGTATCATCTCCGACATATCTTGTATATCCTTGTATGATTATACATAACTCTAATTGCTTCACACTTATGTGTATCTACATGACAATCACCATGTACCTGTGCACTCTACATGTACCCGTGCACTCTACATGTACCCGTGCACTCTACATGTACCCGTGCACTCTACATGTACCCGTGCACTCTACATGTACCGTGCACTCTACATGTACCGTGCACTCTACATGTACCCGTGCACTCTACATGTACCGTGCACTCTACATGTACGTGCACTCTACATGTACCGTGCACTCTACATGTACCCGTGCACTCTACATGTACCCGTGCACTCTACATGTACCCGTGCACTCTACATGTACCCGTGCACTCTACATGTACCCGTGCACTCTACATGTACCCGTGCACTCTACATGTACCCGTGCACTCTACATGTACCCGTGCACTCTACATGTATGATGAACCATTGCTCCTCCATGTAAATTAATACAGTTAATGGCATTTTGACATCCGTAGCAAAATGACACACAGCTCTTAGCATCCATACCTACATTCACTTTTCCACTTCCACCCTGACTATAACTACTTTAGTTGCTGTACTATACCACTGTACTGCAATGCGGCTTTTCTTGTACCGACAGCTTATATCTCCTTTGTTGATATTACATGTTTCCAGCTTAGTTATACAATCTCGACAATGCACTTACAACTTCTTTCCCCATCCACGCTACTTTTGCTCATGATTACCTTGACATAGCATATTTACTACAAAACACCTCTGCCTCACTTTTCCTGCTTCATGCGAAGTAAATCTCCATGTTTCCCCTTACGTTAATGAACCCAATGTGTCTGTCTCGGCTGTCTACTCTGCTTTAATGAATTTTTTCCCCCACACATACACTACCCCTCCCCTCCGTTTTACAGTATCCGTCGTCCCTTTTGCATAAAATATTTTTGTCTTCCGTCCACCCTTGCCCCCTCCCTTATTCCCCTGCTCCTTTGCTTGCACTCTCCTCTTTCGTTACCTCCTCACTATGTAATTCTGTTTCCTTCCATCGCACCCATACATCCTTCATGTACCACTACTCAACAAACCCTCCCTTCCCCAACTACCCTCATCCTGATAAATTAGACACATATGCAACAGTTGGGTATCTTTATTGAGGAAACGTTTCGCCACACAGTGGCTTCATCAGTCCAATACAAAGTAGAACGTTATAAGGAGAGGAGGAGTTTGAGGTAATCAGTCCTCGGCCTGGAGTCGATGTGTTCAGTCCATCGACTCCAGGCCGAGGACTGATTACCTCAAACTCCTCCTCTCCTTATATCTTTCTACTTTGTATTGGACTGATGAAGCCACTGTGTGGCGAAACGTTTCCTCAATAATGATACCCAACTGTTGCATATGTGTCTAATTTATCAACTTGTCGGTTCTCTGAACCATTCATCTATACCCTCATCCTACTCCCCTCCCCCGTGTCAAGCCATTTTCCAAATTTTACGCTCCCAATAAGTCCCCTAAGCTCATCTCTTTGTATTCCTTAGAGAAAAAAGTTTTCCATCTTCCCCCATACACACCCCTATTCCTATTTCTTGCTCTAATCATACTTTTTGCAATTGCTCTAATACGTTCCCTTACCCCAGTTGCTTTTAACCTCCATGACACACACACATAGTCTACCATTAAGTGCATTAATCCCCTTCTCACCTGCTGTCTTATTCCATTTATATCCAAACTTATTACCCTTAATACTGCTATCCCTCCTCCCATGTGTAAATTACCCACCAATATATCCCATTATGATACTTGACCATCAGTGACAAGATCGCTCACACTTGCCCTGGACATTTGTGTTTATCATACATAGCCCTTCAAGGAAGGTTCCTTGATGCTGGTCAGGGGCTCTTGATCTAGGGAACTGGATCTGTGTTCCAGTTTCCTGAATTAAGCCTGACTACCTTCCACATCCCCCCCACAAGCGCTACGTGTTTAGAGCTTCGCCTCAATTATAATAATAATAATCATACATAGCTTGGTGGACAATTGGTCTGGGGTACTCACCTAGGTGTGGTTGCAGGGGTCGAGTCACAGCTCCTGACCCCGCTGATTTTTATGCATTCTCCGCAGATTTTCTCAAGTTTTTTGGTAGTCTGTTTCCTAACCCAAAAAGTGAGGTGTCTGGCATTGTCGGTGTTCAGGCGTGAGGCTCCTGGGGCCTAAATAAACTTACCATGAACACCATTGACGAGTTATCTTTGTTTTCCTCCCCGGGACATTTATCTTCGTCAACAACTACAAAGATTAGAATGGAAATAAGTCACTGCCTTTTTTGGGTTATCCTGGTGGGTAATTTACAATGTAACTATGTATAATTTACAGTGTAACTATGTATGATGACTGTAATTATGTGTATCAGCACCTAAATATACTTAAAACTGGGGCCCAGTCCCTGGACCTATTATATCTGTAATGTTGAGGTACAGTCCCTGGGCCCATTATGTGCCTCTGTAATATTTTGACTACTGCCCACACCATGGGTATAGCCTGCATAATTAAAATATTAAACTAATATAGGAAGCAAATTTATGATGACCTGTAACTTAGTGGTCACCTGTTTCAGTGCATTCTTTCTTCTCTAAATTTTTAACTTTCAATGTTGTGATGTTTTCTGACATAGTAATAAATGAATAATTTTTTTTTTCAGCCATGGGTTTCAGACCCATGCCACCACCTGAACAAATTGAGTCTACATTAATTTGGTACAGGAATGGTGATGAAACTATCGGGTATTGGGTTGACACGCTTGACAAATTCATCGAACGTAAGTTGCTTCATATACTATATAGTTCCTTGATACTGGTGAGGGGCTCTTGATCTAGGGAACTGGATCTGTGTTCCAGTTTCCTGAATTAAGCCTGACTACCTTCCACATCCCCCACAGGAGCTGTATAATCCTATGGGTTTAGTGCTTCCCCCTTGATTATAATAATAATTCATATATACTATATGTATATGTAATTGTAATAACAGGTGCAATGGATAAAAAAATGGTTTGATCATAAGGAAGTTATGTAATTATTATTTGTTGTTCTCACCACAGCTTATGAAGGCAAGGCTGAAGCTACGTCAGGCCAGCACGTAACAGAGTGTTCCGAGGATCACCGCCCCGGGGAGGGAGAAGTATGCAGCTTCAAGGACACTTGGCTCACCGGAAATTGTCAGAAAGCAGAGAAATGGGGTTTCAACCGCCAGTCCCCCTGCATCATTCTTAAGCTCAATAAGGTAATTTACTGGCTAAGACACGGTTGTGGCGGAAAATTTCGGTCTTACTTTTATGTTTATCAAGTATGAACAATTTACTCACAAGCTGGAAATTAAATCTGGACCGACATTATGAATCCATACCTTATGAAAGGTAATCAATTAAAACTGAAGGGAAAGTCAAAAAATATTTTTATATTATTTGCATCTAAGATTAAGAAGAGAAATGTAGAGTTTATGAAGTTATATTTATTAATTACTCTTGATTTTACCCATGTACTCACCTAGTGGTTGCAGGGGTCGAGTCATAGCTCCTGGCTCCAGCATACATGTACTTGCAGGGGGCAATCTTCAACATTGCAAAGCATCATGTGCATAATTTGCATTATAACCATTCTAAAATTTGGATTTCTTTACTAATTAAAGTGTCCTTAAGAGGAAAATTTATTATCCTAGGAAAACCAAGCAATGTGACTGACAGTATTTTCTTAGGAGCTACTGGGTCCTGACTAACTCTTATGTATTATTTACTGCTAGGTGAACAGGAACAGTAGGTGTTACGAGACTTGATACATGGAGATGGTCCTAATATATGCCAAATATTAAGACTATGCCTCTGACTGAAAGGTTGTAATTAGAGGACTATGTCCAGTGGTACACTGTCCATACACAAATAACCTGCACACAGGTGACTAAAACTAGTTTCAGTCACCTATGTGTGGGTTATTTGTGTATTGTTCCAGTCATGGTATTGTGCTTTTTTGTTCTTTCTACTGTCCATTTGCTGTTTTAGTATGTGGGTAGTTTACCTCAATTGATGTGCTATATTAATAATAATAATACATTTTTATGTCATAAAATATTGTTAGGCACAAAAGATTATGGATAACTTAGTAATAAGCATCAATGCTCATGTAAAGTATAATAATTTGTAAATACTGTAGTAAAATTTTTGGTCATGTCTACAAGCCTAGATATTAAAAATTATGTATGACTGACTGCCTGATGGGATTCACAGTCACTTATAATGTTTTCCAGATGATCAGATGGGAACCAGAAGTTTATGAGACTTTGGAAGAGTTGCCTGAAGAGATGCCACAGTCATTGAAGGACCACATTAAGAAGAGCATGAAAGAAAACGAGGGCAAAATACCCAGGGTACTGCTTTTATGTTTCTTTTTTGTGATGGTTCGACTTATGATATTTCGACTTTAGGATGGTGCGATAGCAATGCACATTCAGTAGTCATCAAACTTTTTGAACTTACAATGGGTTCATTGGAACGTGACACCATCGTAAGTCGATGAGCACATATATCCTTATTCATATTCAGTCAGCCTCTTCAGCTATGAACTCTAGCTATTAAAATATAACTTACTAAAATTAATTAAAAAAGCAGAAGAATTTTTTCTGAAGTTTTGTCATATAGACAGTGGAGCAATATCAAATAGGTTAAGAAGGTCTGTAATTCTAGGGTTGCTGGAAGATTAGATAGGTGTGATAGAATAGAGAAGTGACTTGACAGTATAAACGGTATATGAGAATGTATTATATCAAAGCGAATGTGTTACTATATCAAAGCGAATGTGTTATATCAAAGGAAATGTATTATATCAAAGCTTGTTGATGGATGTCTTGTTGGCATGTGAGCAAAATGATATCTATGAAAGTATTTTGAGAAACATGTTAGTTCCATTTCCTTGAAAGTCTGGTGATAGTTTGATAAGTCATCATTGTGATGATGCCTGTGTCAGGGTACTGGAAGCTAGACAGTAAATGATGACAAATAGAGTATATTTTCTTCTTTGATACACCCTGCCTTGGTGGGAAATTGCTGAGGTGGAAAAAA
Organism: Cherax destructor; assembly: GCA_009830355.1. Taxonomy (NCBI): domain Eukaryota; kingdom Metazoa; phylum Arthropoda; class Malacostraca; order Decapoda; family Parastacidae; genus Cherax; species Cherax destructor. The sequence goes on from WNWK01006522.1 coordinate 53,405, forward strand.
ATAACAGTACTGTAGGTAATTTGGCTTGCTAACTTTGAGATAAAGGGTGCACAAAATCTTTGCTTTGACACTGCTGATAGTTAGAAATTTTGTTGCATTTTAATATTTTACAACATGTTCCCAGTGATAGAAGTTTAGTTAACTAGACATTTGAGTGATGTATACATGTAATAATGTTCTGCTTACACTGGCAACAGATGATCTGGGTCTCATGCGAAGGAGAGGAGCCAGTAGACCAGGAATATATTGGGCCTCTCCGTTACTCCCCATGGCAAGGGTTCCCTGCCTACTACTTTCCTTACATGAACACTCCAGGCTACCTATCTCCTATTGTTGCCGTCCAGTTCCTTTCTCCAGCTTGTAAGTATTGTACCTACAGTACGTACCAACTTGCTGCTTTAGGAGCATACTTTTTATTTCAAGTTTAGTACCTCTTATAAATCATTCCACTGTTCTATATCTGTTAATTTTTTTCATATAATCTTCTTTCAGCACATCTTTCTTAGTTAAGTTATGGCTTTATGTTCTCCCTGTTGATGGTGTCAGGATATCTCCCTTATCAATTCTTTTGTAACTTTTGATAATTTTGTATGTGGTTATCATGACTTCTCACCTGTTAGCCAGCGAGGGGATGCCTAATGTCTATGGTTTTTCTTTGTAACCTATATCTTTATGTTCAAATTTAAATTCAAATATTTTATTTCTTTTATGCAGTATACAGATAATGTACTACATGTAGTTCACATTATTTTTTTTTTTAACACATCGGCCATCTGCCACCAAGGCAGGGTGGCCCGAAAAAGAAAAACTTTCATTATCATTCACTCCATCACTGTCTTGCCAGAGGCGTGCTTACACTAGTTATAAAACTGCAACATTAACACTTTTTTTTTTTTTTTCAACAAGTCGGCCGTCTCCCACCGAGGCAGGGTGCCCCAAAAAGAAAGAAAATCCCCAAAAATAAAATACTTTCATCATCATTCAACACTTTCACCACACTCATACATAATCACTGTCTTTGCAGAGGTGCTCAGATACAACAGCTGAGAATAAGTCCCTCCCAGCTGTCACTATCCCAGACCCCTCCTTTAAAGTTCAGGCATTGTACTTCCCATTTCCAGGACTCAATTAACTGGTTTCCCTGAATCCCTTCACAAAATGTTACCCTGCTCACACTCCAACAGCTCGTCAGGTCCCAAAAACCATTCGTCTCCATTCACTCCTATCTAACACGCTCACACATGCTTGCTGGAAGTCCAAGCCTCTCGCCCACAAAACCTCCTTTACCCCCTCCCTCCAACCTTTTCGAGGACGACCCCTACCTCCCCTTCCTTCCCCTACAGATTTATACGCTCTCCAAGTCATTCTACTTTGATCCATTCTCTCTAAATGACCAAACCACCTCAACAACCCCTCTTCAGCCCTTTGACAAATACTTTTTAGTAACTCCACACCTTCTCCTAATTTCCACACTCCGAATTTTCTGCATAATATTTACACCACACATTGCCCTTAGACAGGACATCTCCACTGTCTCCAGCCGCCTCCTCGCTGCAGCATTTGCATTTTGTAGGTAGTCTCTAAGCATTTTCTAACTTGTCATTCTGAATAGCTTTAACCCTCTCTTGCTACAATAATTTGGAGTTCTTAACTGACCAAAAAAAAAAAAACTGTGCATACTACAGAATTTACAGTAGTACATATTGTACTCTCAGATGTCACTCCAAACAGCAAATATCCCAAACCCCTCCTTTAAAGTGCAGGCATTGTACTTCCACCTCCAGGACTCAAGTCCAGCTAACAAGTTTTCCTGAATCCCTTCACAAAATATTACCCTGCTCACACTCCAGCAGCTCGTCAGGTCCCAAAAACCATTCGTCTCCATTGACTCCTATCTAACACGCTCACACATGCCTGCTGTATGTCAACTGACATATGTATTATTATCATTGTTACAATCAAAACTAAGTGCTAAACATATGTACTAGATAAGTGCAGTGTATTGAGAATTTTTATTTTTGTCATGTACTGTGTTGTACTTTTTATCTTTCATCAGTAAGTTTTCCACTGTGACATCATTTATTCCTCTTTCTCTGGAGATGTTGCAGATTGGAGGGTAATTTATAGTGTTATTATATCTGCTCACTTCTGGCAAGACACTCGGGTGAATCCTATTAGACAAAGACAAATATTTATTTCCACGATACAATGTTTGTATAAAGATGGGTGACATTTGGTTGTGCATGCAAAAAGCCCATGGTTATGCAGAGCATTTTGGGCAAGCTTAAGCCTAACTTTGAAAACAGTGGTCCAGTGGTTAGCACATTGGTCTGGGAGTTTTTGGACTTCCCTGCCATGGGTTCAAGCCCCACCCATTCCCTGATTTGATGGTGAATGCGACTTCTTATTTTTTGGGTCACCCTACCTCTGTGGGAGACAGCTCTTGTTAAATTGTGGTTACCATAATACTATTTATTTTATTATTAAAAAAAAATAAATAGTATTAAATGCTTTTCAGCTCATGTTCTCATCAACATTGAGTGCCGTGCTTGGGCCAAGAACATCGAACATGATGATATGGAACGTCTTGGTTTAATCCATTTTGAACTGCTGAAGGACTAATAGCTTCGCATGGTCCACCGAGTCCGGACCTCAAATACCTTCACAAAGGACATGGAGATTTTTTCAGCATAGTTCATGTTAGTATTTAAATTATTACATTTGTTAATAAATAATGGTCTGTAATGAACTGAAACCTCTGGTTTCTATTTTTATTTTCTAAGTTAGTTTAGATTTGTTCCAGCCAAAGTATTGTTACTTTGATTATTATATACATAAATGCTGTAAGAAAAGGTGTACCTAAAATTTTATTTTCAAGGTGTAAAATAGTACTCTACTGTTTTTTTACTTGAAGGCAAATGTAATAATGCATAACTGCACATCAGTGCCATGGTGCTGACGTGCAGTATGTTACTATCTTGTGATTGTATAACAAATGCCACATTAAAATTTGATGCCATTGTGTATGGTTACTTCTTGTTTAATATTTTATGAATGTGTTTAATGCTGTAGCATGCAGGACATATAGGTGTAGGGTAAAGTGCATTCAATCCTCAAAAGGGGTAGGACACTTGCTGACCCTATTCACCTAGCAGTAAATAGTTAGTGTACCTAGGAGTTAGTCAACTGCTGTGGGTTGCATCCTGGGAAAGGACCTAATTCTTCCAAAACAAATATGTTATAATGCTTGGCTTTCTTGGGTTATTAAGCCTCTTGGGGGATAAAAATCATGACTACCTGGTAGTAGTAATGTTGTAGTTTGTGTTTTAAATATAATGTAAATAGCCTTATACTGTATACAAAGAATAAAATTATATATCATGAAAATCTATTCAGTGACCACACCTGTTACTGAACATGATTTAATTTCTGTTTTCACAAAAACATTACATATATAAATCAACAGAACAAGTTGATGATATTAGTGAAGATCTGTGTATGCACACTATTTTGGACAAGACTTTTTGCTAACCCAGAAAGTGAGGAATAGTATGTATATAGTACATAGATGTCAGTATGCTAACACTATTTCAGTACAGTATTAGCAACTCAAGTTACATTACTTATAAAATAGTAATCATATTGATCAAATATTTTACAAACATAATACAGTATACTTTTTTGTTTATAATGTCAATTTTAGAAAAAAATACTGTAAATAGTTTTTTAAAAAACCCATTTTAGACATTTTAAAGGTGAATTGGAATGTATGTGTATTTGCTGGCATGACTACTGTTTATATTAAGCCTAAATGAGGGCTCATAGGATGTTTATTGAGGCAGGATAATGTAAATATAAATTGTGTGCATCTTGAAAAACATATTTTTGTTACTGAGCAATAAAGATCTTACTACCACCAGTTTGGCCATTTAATTTACTTGAGACCTTTTATGTATGTTTAAGCTATGAACACTTATCAACACACCCTTCAAATTCATATTTTTATTTCTTTGCAAAGTTTACAATGTGTGACTGACATGTTATAAGGAGTCGATTTCCATGCATAGTTTACAATGTGTAATTACAATATTGATTTACAAGTGCAAAGAATGCCACTGTGTATAGAGGCAGTTGAACAGTCTTGGGCACCTGACACTTATTGTGTTGTCTCAGCAGGGGGGGGGGATGTTGCACCGCCTACCCGAATCTTTTAAGAATCAAGATGATTTATTTCTCTGTAAAAATTACAATGTGTGTTTTACATTTAAAGACAATAATTACAAAGATGGCCGTTAGCATGCTTGGGCATGCTAGGGATTTCGGGCAAACTTAATACTAGTTCTTAATCTATATTACAAATTGCATATGAATACAAATTTCAAATGATTAAATAGATTTACAATAGTGAGGTAGTTCAGGATAACTAGATTGTATTACAAATTACAAACGAGTACAAATTTCAAATGATTAAATAGATTTACAATGAAGTGAGGTAGTTCTTACAAAAGATTTAAAAAAATTAATAAAGGAATGGTCGTCAGTTTTAAAATTAGTAATAAGAATGGTTTTGTCTTGGCATGTTACAGTTTCTATTACAGCTCCAATATTGGAGTACGTATATCAGGCAAACTTAAGACTAGTTTCAGATTTATTAGACAATAGCTATATTCGGGATTTTGTGTTTACTGTCCTTTAGGTCAGTGCTGGTGTAGATGAGGAGGATGTACTCACCTAATTGTGGTTGCTGGGGTCGAGACTCGGCTCCTGGCCCCGCCTCTTCACTGTCCGCTACTGAGTCTGCTCTCCCTGCTCCATGAGCTTGATCATACCTCGTCTTAAAACTATGTATGGTTCCTGCCTCCACTATATCTTTCTCTAGACTATTCCACTTCTTGACTACTCTGTGGCTGAAGAAATGCTTCCTAACATCCCTTTGACTCATCTGAGTCTTCAGCTTCCAGTTGTGTCCCCTTGTTTCTGTGTTCCCCCTCTGGAACATCCTATCACTGTCTACCTTGTCGATTCCCCGCAGTATTTTGTATGTCGTTATCATGTCTCCTCTGACCCTTCTTTCCTCCAGTGTTGTTAGTCCTATTTCCCTCAACCTTTCCTCATAGGACAGACCCCTGAGTTGTGGAACTAACCTTGTCGCAAACCTTTGCACTTTCTCTAGTTTCTTTACGTGCTTGACCAGGTGTGGGTTCCAGACTGGTGTTGTATATTCTAGTATGTGCCTGACGTACACGGTGTACAGTGTCTTGAATGATTCCTTGTTAAGGTAACGGAACGCTAATCTTAGGTTTGCCAGTCGCCCATATGCTGCCGCAGTTATCTGGTTGATGTGTGCCTCCGGAGACTTGCTTGGCGTTATACTCACCCCAAGGTCTTTCTCCTTTGCCGAGGTTTGTAGCCTTTGCCCGCCTAGCCTGTACTCTGTCAGTGGTCTTCTTTGCCCTTCTCCGATCTTCATGACTTTGCATTTGGTGGGATTGAATTCGAGAAGCCAGTTGCTAGACCAGATGTCAAGCTTGTCCAGGTCTCTTTGAAGTCCTGCTTGGTCCTCTTCCGATGTGATTCTCCTCATTAAAATTTCACATCATCTGCGAACAAAGACACTTCTGAGTCTATCCCATCCGTCATGTCGTTTACATATACCAAGAATAACACTGGTCCTAGGACTGACCCCTGCGGAATGCCGCTCGTAACAGGCGCCCATTGTGATACCTCATCACGCACCATGACCCATTGTTGCCTCCCTGTGAGGTATTCCCTGATCCATTCCAGTGCCCTTCTTTACTAATCTCATGTGAGGAACTGTGTTGAAGGCCTTCCTGCAGTCCAGGAAAATGCAATCAGCCCACCCTTCTCTCTCTTGCCTTACCTCTGTTATTTTATCATAGAACTCTAGGAGGTTGGTTACACAGGATTTGCCTTCCTGGAATCCGTGCTGTCTGGTGTTTATTATCCTGTTCAGCTCGAGGTGCTCCACCATTCTTTTCCTGATGATTTTCTCCAGGACTTTGCACACTATACACGTAAGTGACACCGGTCTATAGTTTAGTGCCTCTATTCTATTCTGCCCAAAATGCCCTGCATACTAGGGGCTTTTGGCATGTACACCTCATGTAATCTCAATAACCAAATGTAATTCTTTGTATCATGTCCAAATAAAAATTATTATTATTATTATTATTATTATTATTATTATTAAAGATGGGGACTACGTTGGCCTTCTTCCATACCTCAGGTATCTGCCCATTTCAAGGGATGTGTTGAATATTATGGTAAGTGGCACACTCAGTACCTCAGCTCCTTCCCGAAGAACCCACGGGGAGATATTGTCTGGACCCACCGCCTTTGAGGTATCAAGGTCACTGAGTAACTGCTTTACCTCCTCCTCAGTTGTGTGTATGCCCTCTAGCACTTGATACATCCCTTGTTGGTGACGCACCCCATCCTGCCTACCCAGCTGCCTTCCTTCCTCCACTGTGAATACTTCCTTAAACCTCAAGTTGAGCTCCTCACATACCTCTTGATCGTTACTTTGTGAGTTCCCCATCTTCTCTCCTCAGCCTTATCACCTGGTCTTTAACTGTTGTCTTCCTTCTGATGTGACTGTACATCAGTTTCGGGTCGGACTTTAACTTTCGATGCTATGTCATTTTCGTACTGTTTCTGGGCCTCCCTCTGTACCTGTGCATACTCGTTTCCAGCTCTTCTACTAATCTCTTTGTTTACTTGGGTTCTTTGTCTTCTGTACCTTTTCCATTCTCTGACACTCTGAGTCTTTGCCTCCCTGCACCTTTGGGTAAACCAGGGGCTCTTTCTGGCCTTCCCGTTTAATCTTTTTCCTCTGGGTATAAACCGTTCCTCTGCCTCCTTGCACTTTGCCCCTACGTATTCCATCATTTCATTTATTGTCTGTCCGTCCATTTCCCTTTCTCACTGAACCTCCTGCAGGAAATTCCTCATGCCTGTGTAGTTTCCTCTTTTAAAATCTGGTTTGTCTCTTTCGGTACCATTTTCCCTCTCCACCTGTAGCTCTACAATGTACTCAAAGCTCAGCACCATATGGTCACTGGCTCCCAGGGGGCTCTCATGTGTTATGTCTTCAATATCTGAGCTGTTCAGGGTGAATACAAGGTCCAGTCTTGCTGGTTCATCTTCTCCTCTCACTCTGGTCGTGTCCCTGACATGTTGGTGCATCAGGTTTTCCAGTACCGCATCCATCATCTTGGCTCTCCAAGTTTCTGGACCCCCAGTCGATCTCCCTGTGGTTGAAATCGCCCATTACCAGTAGCTTCGCTCGGCTCATGTGCGCTTTTCTTGCCACCTCCGCCAGAGTGTCCACCATCGCTCTGTTGTTCTCATCATATTCCTCACCTGGCCTCCTGCAGTTCTGTGGTGGGTTATACATCACTGCAATGATTATCTTGTGCTCCCCAGACTGGATGGTACCTACTATGAAGTCCCTTTCTCTACACGCCTCCATTCCTTCCATTTCCTCGAATCTCCAACGGTTCCTTACAAGCAGTGCGACCCCTCCTCCCCCCCTGCTCCTTCTATCTTTCCTCAGGATCTGATATCCCTGTGGGAAGATTGCATCTGATACTGTCTCATTTAGTTTAGTTTCTGTGACAGCTACGATGTCTGGGAACACCTCACCTATTCTTTCATTCCACTCTTCATACTTATTCGTAATTCCATCCGCGTTTGTGTACCAAACCTTCAACCTTGTTTCCAATACTGTGTCCCTGGGGAGATCTTGGTGGGTTGGGGGGTGTGGGCGGGGTGCCCATAGGGGTAGCAGCATGGGTGGGGGGGATTGTATGGTTGGGGTATGGGTTGGTGGGGTGGAGTTTGTGGTAGGGGTGGGGGTAGCTGTGATGGTGGGTTTTGGGTTGCTGGGGTGGGGACAGGGGGACCCCACACACTCATCAGAGTGTGTGGGGTGTTAAAGTGTATGGTTGTCGTGGGGTTTTTGTGATTTGAGCCCCACTGTGGGTACTTCCAGTGTGTGTGTTTGTCCTGCTTGGGCTTGGTGTCCTCCGTATCTCGCTGTCTCCTCTCTCTCCTCTCTTCGCCTTCTTATCTGCTCCTTCCGGGCCTCCCTTTCTTCCTGTGTTCTGTCTCGATCTAGGTATACATTCCGGTACCCCTGATTTGTCCTCAGCCGTGCTTTCTCTTGCAGGATCGTGGTGCTGGCTGATTCTGCTTTGAAGATTACCTTGAGAGGTCGATTTCTTCCCCTCGTGTATCACCCGATTCTCCGAAAATTTGTCACTTGGGACGTGTCTTCCCCTATTGCTAGCATGATACCTTTGATCCTTTCTTTCTCCTCCTGTTTTCTTCTGTCGTGGGTGTCCCCTTCGACTTCCTTCAGGCCATAGATAAAGATCGACTTCTCCCTTTCCTCCTCCCACTGTGTCTCCCATTGCCTCATCAGAGATGCATTAGCCTCTCCTGGTGCTGTCATGGTTGTATCCCCCGTATTCCTTTGTGTGTCCGGCCTGCTCATACGTCCCTGTCCGCTGCAGTGTGTTGTTGGGGTCTCCCCGTTTAGTGTGTCTGCTGCTTTGTCTACCCTCTCATGTGTTGTTACTGTGCTCTCATTCGTTGTTACTGTGGTGCTCTTCTTGTCCCTGTCTACTTCTTCTATGTCCCTCTCGTGTGTTGTTAGTGTCCTGCTCGTCTTGCTTCGGGCCCCACTTGTGTCTGCCAGTGCCTGTGCATACAAGAGTTCTCCTTTTTTCTCCTCATTCCCTTTGGCTGTGTCTGGTGCACAAGCTCCGAGCGCCATTTCTGGCCAGGTACTTTTGTCTCTATTCTGTGTCATTCCCTGCAGCTTCATTTCTACGATCTGGATCTTGGCTTCTGCTTTTTTGACTTGCATATCCCATTTTCTACTCTCCTCAGCTATCCTCTTCTCCATTCCCTCGTTGATCACCAATATCTTCCTCTCCCATTCCTTTTCCCTTTTGAAGATTTCCTCCTCCCACTGTGGCCTTCCCGTATCTGCCATCATCCACCTTGTTGACACCCCTCTCCCTGAGCCGCCCATATTCCCACGGTGTGCCCTTGTGGATGTATTGAGAGTATCAGAAGAAGGGAGAAAGAAGAGGGATAGGGAAGGGGGTGAGGGAGAAAGGAGAAAGGATAGGGAAGGGGGTGAGGGGGAGAGAGATAGCTTAGAGGTAGTGTGGAAGAGGGTGGATAGAGATAGAGAGGGTGTGTGCGTGTGTGAGTGAATCAGTGGTTTTCGTGTGTTTAGGTGATGGTGGGGTGTGTTGGTGAGATTAAGATGTTTTTTGATGATAGTGTTGAAAATGGTGGCTGAGTCTGCAGTTTTGGAGTTTTCAGGTAGGGAGTTCCAGATTTAGCCGGACACGTGGAATGTCATAGAGATTTTTGTGTCTGGTATTGTGTCTATGGGTCCTGTCACAACTATCAAGAAAGTGTTTTAGTTCAGGGTTAATATTGGAATTTATGGTTCTGTATAGTATGTAGGTTGCACAGTAGTAAGTGTGGATGTTCTGTACAGTGAGTAAATTTAGGTCTTTGAAGAGTGGGGGAGTGTGTTGCCTGGGATTGGATTGTGTGATAATTCTTACTGCGGCTTTTTGTTGAGTTAATATTGGTTTTAGGTGAGTTGTTGCTGTTGATCCCCAAGCACATATGGCATAGTGAGGTAGGGATAGATGAGTGAATAGTATAGTGTGAGTAGGGCTGATTGCGGTACATAGTAACATATCTTGGAGAGGATCCCAACGGTTTTGGATACCCTTTTTTGCTATGTGGTTGATATGGGTGCTGAAATTCAGGTTGCTCTCCAGGTGTAGGCCCAGGAATTTGCCCTCATTGTGTTTACCAATAGGGGTGTTGTTAATCATTATGTTCAGTTGTGCAACACCTGATCTGTTACCAAACATAATGTAGAAGGTTTTGTCAGTGTTAAGTGTAAGTTTGTTGGCTGTCATCCAGGTTGATATTTTTAGTAGCTCTTCATTAACAATGGTGTTGAGTGAGGCAAGAGTTGGGTGGGAGATGACATAAGTCGTATCATCAGCAAAGAGAATCAGTTTCAGGTGTTGGGATACGTTGGGAAGATCATTGATGTATAGGAGGAAGAGCAGGGGATCAAGGACACTTCCATGTGGCATTCCAATATCAAGTGGTCGTGTAGATGAAGTTGTGTCTTTAATGGTGACGTATTGATACCTGTTAGTAAGATAGGATTTGAAATACATAAGAGCGTGGCCTCTTATACCGTAATGGTCAAGTTTTTGGAGTAGGATGCCGTGGTCTACTGTATCAAAAGCTTTCCTTAGGTCAATAAGTTTGATCCAAGGTGAAGGCATCCCTAATCCCTTGGATCAAGAGCCCTTCGGCATCAAGGCACCCACTAGAAGGGTTATTTTAGATAATGCAACGTCGAGGGACTGGGAGGTCATTATGTTTCGAGGGATGCAGGTCTAATTCCTTGGATTAAGAGTTCTTTACGAGTATTAGTCACCTTTCAACTTTAGGTGTTTAGTTATTATATTAAACAAGCACCAAACCCACAGTGGAAAAGTTTTAATGTCGATTTTTTTTGAGGTCACTGCTGTTATTTGACCCCAATTTATTAATTATGTAGTGAGATCCTGAATTTGCAGCCTATATTAATTTTGATATTACGATGCGTAACATATCTGGTGAAATGTGTAGAAAAGCAATTAACACTTGTGTAATATTGCATAAAAGCAAGATTTGGATACGGCTGATCTTTCATTGTCTCGTTCTACTCAGCCATTGTCGGCTGAAAGTAAATACAAAATTGCTTAAAATCATTATAATCTCCGATCGCAACAAGACTTAATAATAATATTAAAATAACATTTTAATCGTTAGTATTACTAGTTTATGTTATTTTGTGATAGTAGAAGCCGAGAGATGAAGAGTAGTTCGAGTATATGGTAAAAGTAAAGTGAAATTCAGCCTATAGTTAGTATAGTATGGAGGAAGCAAGTGTGTGAGCCTCAGTTCCTGGGTGGCGGGGAGGATCTGCAGTTACACTGATGCCAGATGAAGCCAAATTTCCCTTCTTTTAGAGAAAAATGTTAAGGCTAAAAAAATATTCCCCAGAACCAACCAAACTTATTTCGCTGAAATAAAAAACTCAATAGAAGACTGAATAATTAATTTAACAATTGTTTTTCTTATCTCAGCAAATATCCAAGTATCATGTAAAATGTACGTGGACTATAAGATTTTAAACAATCACTATTATTATTATTATTATTATTATTATTATTATTATTATTGGGAAGCATTTTTTTTTTTTTTGGGGGGAGGGAATTTCAACTTTTATATCTAAAATAAAGATACTACTCTTGGGCAAAAAGTATTAAGAGTAATAGTGCCTAATCTTGTAGATTTCAATGACCTTTTTATAAGTCATACATTATATAGGCAATGGGAATTAATCAGATTTGATCCAAAACAGAGTAGGGTAACATCAATTTCTTGGATCAGAAACACCATATACATTTAAGAAGTTGTTTGAAGTGTAATTAATAAAGAAGGATGAAATGCATTATTTGTCTGGACTCTAAATGTATTCTGAATAAAACAATGCCCACCATTACCCAGTCAGCATGTTGATTTCCTAAAATGGTTTAGAAATATGCATAAAATCGACAATAAGAGCTTTGGTTGTGTTGTATAATAATCATACTTGTAAATAAATGGAAATAAGTCACTGACTTTTTTTTTGGGTTATCCTTGGTTCTCTACACATGCTGCTATGTATGATAATCTATGTAACTGTATTTGTGTATACCTGATTAAACTTACTAGCTAACAGATGGCGGTACAAAAGTATTTTCAGCAAAGAAACTCTATATTAATACCACTTTTCGCCCACCTGAGGTAAAACATGGTATCCGATTCCGATGGTATTTAATGGAAGTAAGTCACTTTGACTTTTTTTTGGGGGGTTATCCTAAGAAATATTCACATATGTTACTATATATGATCATTGTACTTATGTGTACCTCTATCTAAATAAACTTACTAGGCCTGCACAGTGCTCCTCCATTCTCATATTCTTATTTCGTTCAGTAAAGTAAAGGTTTATTTCTTTGTAAAGTTTACTATGTGTAATTACAATTTTGGTTTGCTAAATACAAAGAAAGCCACTATCATGCCGGGGCATTTCGGGCAGACTAATTATAATACATAGAAACTACTTAAAACTAGACTTAAAACTAATACTAATGCGAGGTAGTCAAGGTGGAGGTTTTGAAGAATAATAATCCTGAAGTTGCACATAAGAAAAACAATATTACAAATAATGGTTCATGAAGTAATATTTCATGGACTGGCAGTTTTGGTTGAATTGGTTAGTATTGAGAGATAAGATGGTTTTTTAGCAACGTCCTAAATTTATAAGTGTCAGGGGATTCTTTATTGGTTCCGGTAGCGAGTTGGAGGCCCTTCATGTGCATGACGTCCTTGCATAGTGTGAGACTGACACCAGGAATGTTGAAGTGCATGTTGCCTTGTGTTGTGACTTGTGTTGTGACTGTCAAGGAGTAGTTTAAGTGGAGGGTTTATAGTGGGATTTATCACTCAAGTGGATTTATAAAGTTCCCCTGAGAGAAACGTCTTCTCAATAAATATTTAGTACTGCACAAGTTTTACTCTAAGGTGGAAACTTAAGTAAGTAAGTAAGTAAGTAAGTAAGTTTATTCAGGTATACACAAATACATTTACATACATTATCATACATAGCAGCATATGTGTAGAGATCCTAGGATAACCCAAAAAAGTCAGACAGAGTGACTTATTTCCATTGGGGTCCTTTAAACATACGCTCCCGGGTGGGCGTCTTCTACCACCAACCTAGTAAAACTTTATTTTTATTTCAGGAAATATTGATTATTATATTCATGGGGAAATATTAAACCCTTAAGATTATAGACATTATTATATCCATGGGGAACCACTACACCTGTAGCATTATAAACATTGAATATTAAACTCACGAGAATGAGAGACATTTAGAATATTAGATAACATGAAGGAGTAAGCATTCCAGTGGTGATTACCTGCTAAAGCAAACAGACAATATATATATATATAATAACACTATTTCAGCATTAATATCTTGATGAGGGTGATGGGGTCTTGAACCAAGGGTTTTGAACCTTCCTTCACTGCATTGAAGATAATTACCTACCATTCTCCAGAAGCCGTATGACCCTTGTAGGTTTAACGCTTTCCCATACTACTATTAATAATAAGTTTGTAAGGATCATTCATCCCTAAGTATTGTGTGTTAGTCAAATTTGACCAAGGAATGGAAGGATAGCTCTTACTAAGTCACTTCGACTGACCTTTTTTTGGGTTATCCTAAGTAATTTACACTATGATAATTGTACGTATGTGTACCTGTGCCTAAATGAACTTATTTAGCACTAAGGCGCCACTTATGAAGGATAAATATCTAAAAAACATTTTTTTTTTAGAAAACATTAAACGTTGAAGGTTGGACCATTAAACTGCAAATGGGGATCACTTCTCAAGTGAATATCCCAGTAAAACAATACAAAATATGACTGATTAAATCTAAAAATAAAATAAAAGTTGAAAAAAAAAGCCTTGGTAATTGAAATGTTAGTAATAATGGGAGAATTACCGACAAAATGTTAGATAAATGGACACAGATGCAACTAATGTGACATTTTATTATGGCAACGTTTCGCTCTCCACGAGCTTTGCAATATAATACCACTTTATATATTTTCTGGAGTATACAAAATTTAGTGTACATATAATAAAATATTCTTAGGCACAAAAAAAAACCACTAGCTTACGGAGCATTTCGGGCAGACTAATCAAGTCAAGTAACAGCTTAACAAAGCTCCTGGAGAGCGAAATGTTGCTGCCACAATAAAACATCACATAGTTGCTTCTGTGTCCATTTACTTAATTGAAATATTGCGGGGGAATTGTTAGGGAAAATTTATATTGTGGTGGGGAAACTTTGTGTTAGAGAGGTGGCAACGGTGGGAGGCGGCGAGGTATTGATCAGAGGCCGCCGGAGCCTGAGACAGTACACCACTCCACCTCCACCATGGCCGACAACAACGAGCTCTATAAGAATATCGCCGATAGGGACACTGGCTTCAAGAAGTTCATATGGAACTCAGATAAGAAGCAGTTCCTGGGCCGGACGGGGTCATCATGGTGTAAGTATAGCGCCGGTTTGGTTGAGGTGAGATCGATTTTTTTGGGGGTGAGGCTGGTTGATGGCGGCCGTACCTTAGAGCAGGGTCGGGGCTAGACTAGCGTGTATTGCATGTTGAAGGGGTGTATACCTGAGGTGGTTGGGTCAGGCATGCGCTGTTCTGTGGTCAGTAGTGCAGGTGTGAGGGGAGGTAGAGGGGAAGATGGGGTAGGGAGGGGAATTCCGCATTGACCGCACCTTGTGTGGGGTCTATCAGACATGACACAGTCAGTCTGCCAGAATCAGTCACCAGGTCAAAATGGACGAGACCAACGATAGGATGAAGCTTTATGCTGGCAAGGAGAAGAATTTTAAGAAGTTTGTTTGGAACTCTGAGACTAGTCAGTTTCTGGGTCGAACTGCAGGTTCCTGGCGTAAGTATCAAAATTATTTAAATTAGTCTTTAATCAATTTTATTCATTCCCTTTACCCCCATTCATCATGTTCCCCATGTAAATTTGTCTTAACCTCATTACTCTCTCCATTCTTATATTTCTGGCTATATTAGAAATTTTTGTTTTAATTAAGTACCAACAGGATTTAGTTTAGGCTAGGCAATTATTTTTTCATGTAGGATGTAAAAAATAAGAATATTTTTGTCCCCATACCCTTATTGAACTGCCAGTGAGAAATGATATATTAAGTCAGTTCTTACCAGCATATATCAATGATTATACTAGTAGGATTTCATTCTTAATTTTCTCCTTTTTTCGTAATACTGTGCTATAAAAATAATTACTCCCTTTTTCCATGTTAACCATCAATAAGTCATTGGAGTTTGGCCTCTATTCTAGGCATATATTGGTGTCAATTGCACTTTAGGAATAATTTTAATTAATACAGGAGAGCCCCGCTTATACAGCAGGTTAAGTAAAGCGAAAATCGCTGGAAAGTGAATCTTAGCCTTTTTCACCTTCAAATGCATATAAAAGCCTGATAACATGTTTACACTGTCATATGTATATTAAGTAAGCATTAGAGTTAAGAATAAAAAATGCATTTACAGTACACCCATTACTTAAAATATTTTCATACTTAGCTTATAGTGAGGGGTGAATATATTTATTGTAAGTCAGAATAAATGAAGAATGGGTATAATTGAAAACCACTGTATTAGAGAAGTGCTGTAAATATTCCTCTCCCTGTACACTCCCCCTTACTATAGCTTAAATAGTAATAGATACAGTGGTCCCTCGGTTTTCGCCGAAAATTCGTTCCAGAATGCTGCTCAAGTGCCATTACCGAACGAATTTACTAACTTAAGAAATAATGTCACGTAGGTTAGTCTATTTCAGACCCCCAAAAATACACTTGCAACAGCACTTACGAAAATACACTTTCATAAATGTTCGAGTTTGGAGATGCACAAAAACTGAGGGACTACTGTACATTAAGTAGTCATTTAGTAGTCTGTTAGTAAAAACTAGTCATGCAGAGAGGAAATCTTGTTGAATTTTAATGTATCTATTGATAGTCCAGTATTTCTAGTCCATGCAATGGTAAATTTACATTAGAAAGTCAAATTAAGACATTTGTGTGTATTGTGTAATATCTCGTAGCCTGGTAGTAACGCATTCAGCTCTATCGAAAAGACCTGATTTCAGTGCTGGTAAGGGCAAGTCTTATTGCCTGTTGCCCTTACAAGGAATTATCTGTTGAGGATTGCATTCTCAGAAATTACCTTAAGGACCCAGTGAAAATGCCATATGCATGGCTTTCTTCAGTTGTCTTGGGTTAATATATACAGTGGTACCTCGAGTTACGATGGTCCCCAAAATCGCCCTTTTATGTAAGTTTATTTTTTTAAATGCTTTTGTAAGTATATTTTTGGGGGTGTAAAAGGACTAGTCTATTTTACATTATTCCTTATGGGGATAAATTCGTTTGGTAATGGCACTTGAACAGCATTCTCAAACGAAAAAATATCGTAACTCGAGGTACCACTGTATAGGCTTAGAGGGGAATGTATGAGAGTATAGTTATACCAACACTCTTGTATGGGTGCGAGGCATGGGTTGTGAACGTTGCAACAAGAAGGCTGGAGGCAGTGGAGATGTCGTGTCTGAGGGCAATGTGTGGTGTGAATGTAATGCAGAGAATCCGTAGTTTGGAGATTAAGAGGTGTGGGATTACCAAAACTTATCTAGAGGGCTGAGGAGGGGTTATTGAGATGGTTTGGGCATGTAGAGAGGATGGAACAAAATAGAATGACTTCGAGAGTGTATAAATATGTAGTGGAGGGAAGGCGGGGTAGGGGTCGGCCTAGAAAAGGTTGGAGGGAGGGGGGTAAAGGAGGTTTTGTGTGTGAGAGGCTTGGACATCCAGAAAGCGTGCATGAGCGTGTTAGATAGGAGTGAATGGAAACAAATGGTTTTTAGGACTTGACGTGCTGTTGGAGTGTAAGCAAGGTAACATTTATGAAGGGTTTCAGGGAAACCGGCAGGCTGGATTTGAGTCCTGGAGATGGGAAGTAGTACAGTGCTGGCACTGAAGGAGGGGTGTTTGTTGCAGTTTTGTAGCTGTAGTTTGGGTGTGCCTCTGGCAAGACAGTGATAGTGAGTCATGATGAAAGTTTTTCTTTCTCGGGCCACCCTGCCTTGGTGGGAAACGGCCTATGTGTTAATAAAAAAAAAATAATAAAAAATGACAAATAAAATACTAGTAATTGTGACAACATGGGAACCCTAATGGAAATGAGGCTATAATGGTCATTATTTCTTAAGGAAGTAAATTCGTTCAGTAATGGCACTTGAGCAGGCTTCTGGAATGAATTTTGTTCATTAGGCGGGGGTCCACTGTATAATTTTGAAGCTCAAAATTCTCATTTAGACACAAAAGAATGTTAATAAAAAGGTTTGCCAACCAGTATACTGAATCTTGAAATATGCTCCCCCCATTCTTCATTACTAAGCTTGCACCATCAGAAATTATATTATGCATAAATGACTACATGAGTGTAAATACTGTTATATTTGTAAACTAGAACCCATCACACCTTTCAAATTGTTTGTACTCTTGTGCTTTTAGTATTGTTCAGTGTTAATAGCTCTGCTCAGAACAGGAACATACATTATTTATGGCCCTCATAGAACCAATGAAGTATTTAAATTACTGGGAATACCTCAGTCCTGTATACATGGAAAGATCTTTAGGGCCTCCTGTAGACTCCAAATCTGCACACTGCCATTACAGCATACTGGAGTGAGAGGCATGGGAGAAAATGCAAAAATTATCTAATGGAAAAATAGAGGTGCTGTGGGTACAGAGAACATTGTATCAACATGTGTGATCTGACTTTTTAACACCTTGACTTGTGAAATCATAACAGCTGCAGACAAATTGCAAAATGGGTGAGGCTTCAACCCATGGAAAGCAGGTCCTAAAACTTGCAGGCCATTGGTCCAGTAGTTAGCACACCGGCCTTCAAGTTTCAGGACCTGCTTGCCATGGGTTCAAGTCTTGCCCATTGTGATTTTTTTTTTTAACCTTGTTGGAAGATAGAAATGCTGCCAGAACACGTGTAGAAGAGGAAAATTGACCAGTACCTCTGCCTAGTACTGGACCAGTCAGGCTGTGGGCTACTAGCAGGAACAGCCTGCTTGACCACACAAGTACCAGACAATCCAAGGCCAGGCTGCAGAAGTAGGAAAACTCGCCAAACCCGTCAAAGCTATGGCATTAACCTTGGAACTTCAGTCCTGTTCAAGGCTATTCTCTCAAGCATACAATAGTAGGGATTGTGGATTTATATGCACATCATAAATGGCTGAAAGGTTTTTGAAGGTTGTTGTGCAAACATCTTATCTTAGTGTTACTTGAACTAAAGAAATGTGTAGGTTGCTTACCTTTAATGCAATTTTAGTGTAGTTCATGTGGGTGGGTTTAATTGTACTGGGCTGCATCTGGTTTATTATTGCTTAAAAGTTTAGTACAGTATTTACGAAAAAAATGTAACTCATTGTTTACCAAAGGGATGTGCACAGAGGGGGACCTTTAGTTTAATGTTAAAGGTTAAATTGTGTAGATTGAACTCAACTTTCACTGCCAAGCCATGTGGAGGTTACTGGCCCAAGCAGCTGATTGTGGGGGGAGGGGGGGGGGAGTCCACACTGTTCTTGACCTTTGTTAATTTTCTTCCCATTTAGTAGACTGTCCCCTCAAAGGGGGTGCTTGGATACTGGTAAGGGGATCTTGATCCAAGGAATTTGAATTATTCCTCCTGGTTGGATAGAACCTGACTACTGCATTCCATTCCCCAGACTGTACTTAAGAAATAAGTTGTTCTGGTACTGTATTAGTTTTTACTTAAACAGGGTGGGCAAGTTTAGAATAAATTGGGTAAGTTAAATGCTTGACAAGACTATAAATGCGATTTGTTGTTTACCATTGACATAATAATGAGGTTTAAAATAAAAATGGAACCATCTCCAGAAAATTCTCAGGAATGGATTGAAGTTTAATAAATATGGCATATTTATACAAATTTATATATTTTTTTTTTTATAAATTACACTGCTTTTTCTGATGTATGACTTTAAAGGTTAAAGCAGAAACTGTTTGCCAAAAATACTCACTATGTAAGGAAATTTTATTGTATAATACAAAGGATGGTTTCTTAAAGAAATCAGAGCTGGGAGACTGCAGTAGGGCGATAAAGATGTCAGGATGACAAGGTTGGTGACACCCTGAACCCATCACTGGTTTTCACTAGTAGAAAAACACTTGTCAACTGTAGTTCACATATCAGTAGTTGTAGGCTTTAAAGACCTCTTTGGGTAGCTTTAAAAATATGCAGGTTAGATAGATGAATAAGTTGTAATGTGGGGATGTAAGACCTGCCTGTCACATTAGTTGCATTTGTGTCCTTTTACTAACATATTGTCGGTAATTCTACCAATATTAATAAATTATGGGTCAGTAGGTCTACTGTAGTGCTCTGGGATTCTTACATTAAGTTATTTCATTGGCAAAATGCCAAAGCATAATAAAAATCTGGTGCTGTTAAGTTGGAGGATTCTGTATAGTGCTGTATATCTAATGAAAGTTTTTTGAAAGTGTGGTTGGGTGAAAAGGATGTCTAACATGGACCAGTAGGCCTACTTGAATATGTTCTTCCCATATCTACATCTATCTGACCGCATACACCACACCCCAACCTTGTTGGGAAAACTATACACCTCCCTTTTCTTAACTTTTGTTGCCCATGTCCAGGTAGACTCCAGCAGAGTTCAGCTCCGTAGTCTGTAACAATGTGAAGCTAAAGCATGAGATGGCAGACTTGTATATTGCCAAAGATGAGATGCAGAAATCTTGACGACCGAAGAGGCGGGGCCCACTAGTAGATGCAAGACAGAGATACTGTAGCAAGTCTACTGGTTCATGCTAAGCAGGTTCCTCGAATCTAACCTTTTCTTACTCTAATTAGTGGTTAGGCAATCCACTGTCGGACACTGCAAGCAACACACCGGTATCTAGGTACAGAGGACATCGATAAATTTATTGCCTAATCACTAGTTAAAAGTGAGGATGGATTTGAGGACCTGCTTAGCAAGGGCCAGTAGGCTTACCACAATACTTCTTACATTCTTGCTTCTACTAGTGGGGCCCCGCCTCTTCTATCATCCAAGATTTCTGCAACTCATCTTAGACGGTACGTCTCTATTCTAGTGCTTCAGCTGCACATTATTCCAGACTATAGGGCTGAACTCGACTCCAGGCCGAATGACTGACTACCTTAAAACTACTTCGCCGAGGGTGACTGATTACATCGTTACACCTCTATCCACTGCTTCTGCTGTCTCAGTATTCGCCTGCAGAAGCCTAATGTGTAGGCGAAACGTTTCGGAATAAAGATGCCTAACTGTTGCCTCGTGTCTTACTCAACTACTTTTCAGTGTTGTATACCATTTTTGTATTCACACCCTCTACAAGTTTTAGCGCTTCCCCACGACAAATGAAAGTTTCTGGATGAGTGAGGAAAGTTAACTAAAGATAGTTTGTGGTTATTAGATTGTCTTTAGCTGATGCAGGTAAAGATATTGAATCATAACGGAGATAAATTGAAGGGTTGAGGTTGAAGGATTTAAACACCGACTGGCGCTTTGGTAATGTGGCTAGTCTGCCAGTTATGAAAAAAACTGGTAATGGATTAAAACTGGATAAAATAGGATTTTGTTGCATAGGAGCTTCTGAAGTTAGTCATTGATAATGCGACTCTATAAACCCTCGCTGCCGCCACTCCCGATACTATCCACCTACCCTAGCACCCATCCCCCATAGGGGCGGGTTAACTCGTTTTTAGTCATGTACGTGAATAAGACATTTGTATCGGCCAACAGGTCTACTGCAGTGTTCCTCCTTTCTTATGTTCTTAATACCTTGGTATCTTTATTGCCGAAACGTTTTGCCTGTATAACAGGCTGTCTCAGTCGAATACAACATTGAAACCAGTAGTAGTTTTGACGTGATCAGTCCGCCTCCCTCAGTGGTAGGTGGTCAGTTCCACATTCCTCCCACCGAGGGTGATGGACTGATAACGTAAAAACTATTTATTATCACAGCTTTCAATGTTGTATTTCTCTGTATCGACTGAAGAAGCACGTTGTGCAGACGAAGTGTTTCGGTAATAAGCTATTAGTGTCGCAAATGTCTTATCAACAAGTCGATATTGTATGCCATTGTGATGCAGGTGAGGTGAGGCTAACTAAAAGTGGATTAATGTTATCAATACCCACGAGGACAAAAAAAAATAGATGGTCCCTGCTTTCCTGTGAAGACAAGTGAGTACACTAGTAGGTTTTTCCTGTAAAATCAATGATATTTTAAAGAGAATGTTGCACTCGTAATGGCGTTGGTCTTCAGGACTGAATAAACCATTCACGGTGAAGCATTCTTCTTATTTGTCGATATTTTATATGATTTCTTAGCCATTTTTCCTCTTATGGTTGCTGCCAACGAACACGGAAAAAAAACTAGTTTTCCGTTAATTAATATGTTAAAATTTAAGTAAGTACTTGATGTGGCTGTTAAGATAAAGTTGGCGAGTTGCAGTTCATACCTTTGCCACAGACCAAAATACTAAAAAGTCTGCAAATAGCCAGGTTATGTCGCCTTGTCCGGATGCACCTCGGCAGAGGTGGGCTCGAGTCTTCACCTGCTTTCACTTCCCCCATCCTTTCCCCCCGCCCTCTGCCAATTAAATTAGCTGCCACCTTACCCCGAACACTTGCGTAATTTGTGATGGTGGATTGCACAACAGGCTTGGACTGGCAAAATTTGTGAGGGAGGGTCAACCGCTGTCAAGAAAATGAGCTATAATAGGTTATAGAACTATTGTAATTGGGAATGGTGTGGTGTAGATTGACTGCCTAGCATGGGCCGGTAGGCTTGCAGCAGAGCTCCTCCCTTTGGTTTTAACCATAATGCCAGAGCAAGTGATAAAAAGCTTCATAAGCTGGGAGGCAGGCTTTGTCGAGTTGCAAACTATTATATAAACAAAAATATATTAATTTAGTTTAAAGTGGTATCTGCAATGTGTAAACAGCTAAATTAATACTAGCTTAGTGTTGGGTGTATGAAGTCGGTCAGCATGCTAGCTTTCGCTGCAGCAGCAGCAGCAGCAGCAGCGACTGACTCGCAGGATGGTGTTGGTGGGAATATGGATTTTTGTCATAAATTGCTTTTAGATTGCGTGGTTGGGGAGGGGGGGATGATTAACTTTGTGCTCGATTTGTGGCTGGGAGGGAAGGGACGGGGGGCTGTGGCTAACCCTTTTTTTTTGTGGTGTGGCGGGGGGGATGTGGTTGACCCTTGTGGTGGCAGGGACGGGAGGAGGGGGTGTTGACATGAGAGATTAGTACAAATATTGGTAAAATTACAATGTTAGGTAAAAGGACGGAAGAGCAACTAATGAGACATGACTGCTATGTTATATTCTCCAGGTTAAAGCAAGTTTTGCCTTAGTGTAATTGATTACATTGTATGATATTGTATTAACCTTCTTCAGTAAAGCTTTTGAGGCTGTTGATCACGATAAAGAATTCGATATTGTTTATTTAGACTTTAGTAAGGCTTTTGATAGAGTACCGCACCAGAGACTGTTAAAGAAAGTGGCAGTTCATGGCATTGGGGGAAAAGTGCTGTCATGGATCGAGTCATGGCTCACCAATAGGAAGCAGTGTGTGTGTGTAGATGAATGGTTCAAAGAACCGACAAGTTATAAATTAGACACATATGCAACACTTGGGTATCTTTGTTTAGGAAACGTTTCGCCACACAGTGGCTTCATCAGTCCAATACAAAGCAGAAAGGTGTAAGGAGAGGAGGAGTTTGAGGTAATCAGTCCCTCGGCCTGGAGTCTGTGTTCAGTCCATCAATCTTGTAGAAAATACAGAACATAGGCATAGAAGCGGCTTATATACTGTAGTCGGGTGAGGCGAAGCAGGAGGCTTGTATACTACAGTATATAAGCCGCTTCTATGCCTATGTGCTGTACTTTCTACAAGATTGATGGACTGAACACATAGACTCCAGGCCGAGGGACTGATTACCTCAAACTACTCCTCTCCTTACACCTTTCTGCTTTGTATTGGACTGATTAAGCCACTGTGTGGCGAAACGTTTCCTCAATAAAGATACCCAAGTGTTGCATGTGTCTAATTTATATGAAGCAGTGTGCATAAATGGGGTTAAATCCGAATGGGGACTTGTAACAAGTGGTGTTCCACAGGGATCAGTCTTAGGCCCGTTGTTATTTATAATATATATCAGTGACCTTGACGAGGGAATTACTAGTGATATGAGCAAATTCGCCGACGACACGAATATAGCTAGGATAATTGATTCAAACATAGATGTCATGGAACTACAGGAAGATTTAGACAAACTTAATTTGTGGTCAGAAAAGTGGCAGATGCAATTCAATGTAGATAAATGCAAGGTTCTGAAGCTCGGGAGTGTCCATAACCCAAGCACTTGTAAGTTAAATAACGTAGAACTTAGCCATACAGATTGCGAAAAGGACTCGGGGGTTATGGTAAGCAGCAACCGTAAACCAAGACAGCAATGCCTAAGCGTACGTAATAAGGCAAATAAATTACTGGGATTTATATGAAGAAGTGTAAGCAACAGAAGTCCAGAGGTTATATTACAGCTTTACACATCATTAGTAAGGCCTCGCCTAGATTACGCAGCTCAGTTCTGGTCTCCATATTACAGAATGGACATAAATTCGTTAAAAAACATTCAGCGTAGAATGACTAAATTAATACATAGCATTAGAAATCTTCCGTATGAAGAATGATTGAAGACCCTTAAATTACATTCACTTGTAAGACGTAGAATGCGGGGAGACATGATCGAGGTATGCAAATGGAAAATGGGTATTAAAAAAGGGGATATAAATAAGGTCTTGAGGATATATCTCCAAGAGAGAACTCGCAATAATGGATTCAAGTTAGATAAGTTTAGATTTAGAAAGGATATAGGAAAGTATTGGTTTGGAAATAGGGTAGTTGATGAGTGGAACAGTCTGCCTAGTAGGGTTATTGAAGCTAGGACCTTGGGTAGTTTCAAATTTAGGTTGGTTAAATTCATGAGTGAGAGGGGTTGGATTTGAGTGGGACTCGCACAAGAGTAAATAGAATTATCAAAGCTTATTTCTTGGGTAGCATTGAAAATTTGGTTGAGCAAATATTCTGTTAGTGGGACGGATTGTGAAGGACCTGCCTAGTATGGGCCAACAGGCCTGCCGCAGTGTTCCTCCTTTCTTATGTTGTGTATCAAACCATACCACGGGTGGGGTTAGAACCAGCGATCAGTCTCAAAACTCCAGACCGTCGTGAGTCATGATCTTGTATCCTTCCCCCACTGCCTCTTCAGTGGCGACTGACATTTTAAATAACCTTTATATATGAGATTTGATCCCCGGTACCTTTAAGCACAGGTAAAGGTCTTCCTCCACATCCGGCATTCTCGTTCACAACCTAAACTGGACATTTATTGCTATTAGGTTGGAAAGGTACAAGAGTGTGAATGTGTATGATTGTTAGGTAAATGAACACTTGTAATTGTTAAGACGTATACAGTTAAGATAAGAGTAGTAATTACAAACGTCTTAATGGTTCCCAATTTCTGCTTGTGCGTCTTTATGAAATATTACATACCAATATTATTATACCATCTGTTATAACCCAAGTTGCTACTTCCCATCACTACTTTCATAATCTAAATTTAATCAGTTATATAAAGTTTGTTCTTCGTTGGATAGTCTCGGTACCCTATGCATGTCCTATACACACTGCTTTCATATGTATACTTAGGTCGTATCACCCCTCTCCCTTTACAGATTAAGTCATTGGTTTCTGGGTCTACTAGACTGTTGGCAGATTTTATATTTTTTAGCTGTCTTAATGCAGGGCATATGCGGCCATAAGATAATTAGTTAATATTTTTGTAGATAGCATAGCTATTGGGAAATTTGGACAAAGTGATTCATAGATATTAGTAGTTGGAAGCAATGCAGAGAATAGTGAAACTAGTATAAGGCATTAGAGAAACCCTGTAGCCTTGTTTTGAAGGTTGGGAAGTACAGTGCTTGCACTTGGAAATTGAGCAGGGATGTCGCGGTTCAGCAAGTTAACATGGGACTGTAGTCTTCTCTTCTAGGAAGGGAGCGAGTTATTTTTTCTGGGTAAAGTTGCTTTGGTGGTCACTTTTAAAGAATCCTATTCTTGGGTCAGTTTCACTATTCCAGAGTGTAGTATACTTGGTTGGCTTTTTGTACACTTGTTCACTAACAGGTAGTATTTTACCTTGGCAACTAGATTAAACATACGTATTTGCCAAAACAGAACCTAGCATACCGGGTCGTTACACCAGTGCGGCAGCTGTTCAGGAAAGTCGTAGCTCAACCAGTAGAGATGAGGGGTTCATCTGATATGAACGCCTTATCACTTGGTGTCTTGGGTATTTTAGTATGTCACATCCACACCCCATGGTGGTTATACCACGTAAAAAAAAAAACGCGTGCTCTCGCTTTCCCGAAGCTTTAAGGTTTAGAAATTTGTGATAACGCAAGAGATGTTCTGAAACTAGTTGCTGTAAGTAGGAAAAATTATCACTGAGAATGACGACACTTTTCCTACTACTCTCATGAATAGAAAATGCACTAGACTTGGCTTGATCATTGATTTTTATTTCAGTGTAAAATATTAATTCTTAAAACTGGGGTGGTGGTTTAGTGATTTACTCTAGTCTTAAATTCATTAACACTCATTTTCGTGCTCATTCCCAGTGAATTTCAGTGAGTCAAAGACGTGGCAGGTTCGCTACATTTTATTGTTGAGTGCTGGCAGCTGGATGTCCCTAGCTGCAGGAAGAGTAGATGAAGTATAAACTGCAATATCCTGTACCATGTAGTGAAGTGTGTAGTCTTTTGTACTTAGCTCAGTATAATGTATTATAGATGTGTTTTGAGAGGCTTGAATATTTTGTAAAGAACTCTTTAATAAGGGAAGATGTAGCATAAACCTTAGCACACGATTTATCACCGGTTAGAATAATGTTTAGATCTGAAAACATTTTCTTATCTTGAAATGTTGAATGTATTGCTGCAAAGGGTAACATTATTTGCGTTTGGTGTTAGCAGTGTGACTTTCTTGATTGATGGATCATGACTTTCGTTTTAAGTTAATGACTTCATATTTGCTGGAGGGTGAGTGGGGCAGGCTTAATGACGTCAGTATATGATTGACTCAGGCTTGATGACGAAAGTTAAGAACGCTGAGTGGTGCAGACGTGACGACGTCAGTATCTGCTCTCTGATTAGAGCAGGCTTCATGACGTCACTAGTATAGGGTGCTTTGGTTGGTGCTGGTTCTGCGAAGTCGGGAATATACTAGTTTTTGTGGATTTTTTGACGTCATAAGTGTTACTATGGCTGGTTTTGTTTTCTGACTTAGATACCAAGGGATATTGCTTAACGGCGGTGAGAGGGCTCATGATCCAAGAAATTGGGTCTATGAGCCCTACGGATAATATAATAAGGCTTTGGTTATGGCGCAATGTTTGCTACAGTATTGTACGTAATTGATAATATCAGTGATACTTAGACACATGTATACATACAACTTAGAAATTTATTAAGACAGTTTTGTCAGCCAGGGGCTTTGTCAAGCAAATACATACCCGCACATAACATTTACGCAAATAAGTTCTGTTTGACCCTTACAAGTTTAGCGTGTTGGGTATTAGTAAAGGTGTGTTATGTGGTGGTATCGTGTGTTTTTAGAAAGGACTTACTAGATCGTAAGATACATCTTCCTTGATTCTGTGTAACTGTTGGAGACGTACAAAGGCTGCCTTCAGTCACTTGCGTCTCCGCATCTGACTTGTTTATATTACCAGACGAACATTCTTCCATTTCATAATGTGTTTAGAGGTGTTCTGATTGCGCGCGCGCACACCTTGTTTATGTTGCTGCATCTGTTGGCATAAATGTGTTCGGTCAGGCGTGTTTAGAGGCTGTGGGATGTTTTACCCATGGATACTTATTTCACACCCCCTCAGTTAATGGTGTAGACATCTGTGTGGACTATTTCTGGTACAAGATTTTAGTTATGGTGAAGTGTTTGGAAAAGCTACTACTACTACCACCCCGTCCTCCTTACCTATATGTACTAAAGTGTTCATGTGATGCATGTATTATTGGCCTGACAGTCGTAATGGGCGAAACGTTGCCTCAATAAATATATCAAGTAGCATATGTATTAATTTACCAAATTAAAATATTGTAATGGGCGAGAATTTTATGTATGGATTGTTTTTAGGAAGGCATTTTTTTATTCATGTTATATAATGGCATCCCACCTTACTTTCCTTTCCATGGCCTCCTCCCACCTTTCCTTTCCACGGCCTCCTCCGAAATTTCTTTCCAGTCCCCGGCCTTTTCCTACCTTCCTTTCCAGTCCCCGGCCTCTTCCTACCTTCCTTTCCAGTCCCCGGCCTCTTCCTACCTTCCTTTCCAGTCCCCGGTCTCTTCCTACCTTCCTTTCCCCGGCCCCCTTCCACCTTTTTTTTCATTTCCCCGGCCCCCTTCCACCTTTTTTTTCATTTCCCGGCCCCTTCCACCTTTTTTCATTTCCCGGGCCCCTTCCACCTTTTTTTCATTTCTCCGGCCCCCTTCCACCTTTTTTAATTCGCCTTCCACCTTTTAATTTCGGCCCCCTTCCACCTTTTTTTTCATTTCCCCGGCCCCCTTCCACCTTTTTTTTCATTTCCCCGGCCCCCTTCCACCTTTTTTTTCCTTTCTCCGGCCCCCTTCCACCTTTTTTCCTTTCCCCGGACTCCTTCCACCTTCCTTCCCACTTCCTTTCCAGCAGGATGTCTGATACACCTCGGGGTAGCCACACGGCTGACTTCCAGATCAAACTAGATGTGCGTGTACGTTCTCTCCTTCCCCCCCCCACCACTAAACCCCACAGCCCCTCTTCATTTTTACCCCGTCATTTCCACTCTCCCTCTCCTAGCCGGCCAACCCCCACCTTCGTTCCTCCCTCCCTTCATGGCAATGTTTATCCCGTCCCTCATTAACAGTCCATCCCCAGCCTGTTTTCATAGTCATACTTGCGCAACCTTACTTAACAAGAAGACACGACACTTGGTTCACCCTCAAGACACCCTTGCTGGCAAAATTGGCGATAGAGACTGTTTACTAGTCTGTTTTAACTTTGTATTTTAACATCATAATGATAATTACTCTGTACATTAAGTCTTACCTTTAAGCATACGTTTGGGAGAGTGATGAACAGTTCGGTGAAGTGGGTTTGGTCTGTTAAAAAAAAACCCAGCCAAACTGTCTTGCAGAAGGATTTCTGCGGTAATACTTGAACTAGTTTAAAATAATTAATTTTAATTGTGGAGAAGCTTTCGTGACTGCCTTTACCTACGGGTGAGAATTCTTTATAACGGAGCATGGTAGTAGGCTTCTTACTGGCTCATTTTAGGCAGGTTCTACGTTGCTTGCATGTTGGAAGAGGTAATAAGATATTTTTTACCTATAGCAAGGTTACTGGCTAAATAATTGTCTTAAACAGTAATTTTTTTTTCAGATTTTAGAGCAGAATGTTCTTTTTTTTTTTCGCTTGGCAACAACTTTCTGCCACCTAGTGAGGGAAGGTGGTGTCAGTTTGCGTGATTGCTGGCTCACGTCTTGGTCAGCCCGGTCAATAACTACGCACGCTTGTTCTACATATATAACAATTAAAAAAACAGAGCGTACAATGTAATATAGACGAATAATGTACATAGTCTAGCTAGTTTTGAATAAGGGTACTTAGTTAAGAATCATGACTGGATAGACAGGCAAGCAATTTTCTTCCTAGAATTGACATCTGGTATCCTTCCACTCAGAGTTGAAAGTTTGCCACTAGGGGGTTTTGGTGGTGGGGTGGGGGTAGGGTGATGGGCGGGGATTGTGGTGCTTTTAGTGAGTACAACCAACTTTCCCTATAATTCATGGACAAAAACCCTACTTACACATTACCAATTAGGCGTAAATCTCTGAAGATACAACAGAAAATCTAAATGTTTTAAGATTTCAGGCGACATTGTTCTCTCAGCCATTACAGCAGAATGGCAAACAATTGCATGTTTTTATCGATGGAGTGTAGTGGGTGTGGAGGCTGGAGTGGTGGGGTGTGGAACGGGGAGAAAGATCAATGTTGCGACAATTTCAACCGGCAGGGTTTGTTTGTTAGTTTGTCACATATATATTGTCTTTGGATTATAAGCAGTAGATTTTAACCTCAATTTTCTGCTTGCTTTTACTTTAATAGACAATAGTTTTGCCTCCAAAATTAAATAACTATTTTGTTTGACTTAGTCACTGCACTGCTTGAATTTTAACATGCATGCTCGCTACCGTTCCCTGCAGAGGGGGGGGGGACGGACGGAGTTTCTCACAATCTACTCATAATACTCTTAATGCGAGGAATTGAAGTTATCCTCTCATTCCTTGTATCCAACCTGATTATCTTTTCCCAGACGGTGTATGAGCCTTACGGGTTCAGCACTTGCCTATAAATACAATTCACTAAAGTTTTAATAATCATAACTTATAGATTTTCCCATAAAGTAATTACCAAAGAAAAAAATGTAATGTTTAAAGCTAACTCAGCTCTTAAGTTTGGACGGGTATATTTTTTTTTTTTTTTTTTTTTAGTTTTCAATCATTTCATAATGGAAGCCCTTAATAGTTTACCGTTGTTGAATTATGGAGTGAATCTAGTAGGGTAAAGCAGTTTGGTAACACCTGACTTACTGACAGTTGGCAAGTAGTAATGCTTTCTGGCAGTGTTTTATACTCAGACAACTGCAGGTACAGCATTGAGAATGGTTGCCAAAAAGTACTACTATGTGCCAATTGTAAGAAACTGTTGCCGCAGTACACATAATACACGAAAAGCTTTGTCACCTACAGTTGATTTTATATATTTATTTTTTTATTAACACATTGGCCGATTCCCACCAAGGCAGGGTGGCCCGAAAAAGAAAAACTTTCATCATCATTCACTCCATCACTGTCTTGCCAGAAGGGTGCTTTACACTACAGTTATAAAACTGCAACATTAACACCCCTCCTTCAGAGTGCCGGCACTGTACTTCCCATCTCCAGAACTCAAGTCCGGCCTGCCGGTTTCCCTGAATCCCTTCATAAATGTTACTTTGCTCACACTCCAACAGCACGTCAAGTATTAAAAACCATATGCCTCCATTCACTCCTATCAAATACGCTCACACATGCTTGCTGGAAGTCCAAGCCCCTCGCACACAAAACTTCCTTTACCCCCTCCCTCCAACCTTTCCTAGGCCGACCCCTACCCCGCCTTCCCTCCACTACAGATTTATACACTCGAAGTCACTCTGTCTCGTTCCATTCTCTCTACATGTCCAAACCACC
This sequence comes from Cherax destructor, assembly GCA_009830355.1. Taxonomy (NCBI): domain Eukaryota; kingdom Metazoa; phylum Arthropoda; class Malacostraca; order Decapoda; family Parastacidae; genus Cherax; species Cherax destructor. Next base: position 83,635 of record WNWK01006522.1, read on the forward strand.
TCAACAACCCCTCCTCAGCTCTCTGGACAACGTTTTGGTAATCCCGCACCTCCTCCTAATTTCCAAACTCCGAATTCTCTATATCTATCTATATATATATATATATATATATATATATATATATATATATATATATATATATATATATTATATTATCTATATATATATATATATATATATATATTATATCATATATATATATATATATATATATATATATATATTATATATATATATATTATATTATATATATATATATATATATATATATATATATAATTTGGTTAGGCTTAAAACCTATTGGTTAAGACTATTAACATGTATGTTATAAATACTTTAATACCTAAAATTAGTTATGAAATTAACTGCATATACATAGATAAATCCAATACTTGGTGTACATATCCTGAGAGTAGGAACTTGCTGACAATGTACATTGGGGACGGTTATAATTCAGGCGGCGCCGCTCTTGCCTGTCGGCACGTTGGGTCTGGACAGTTTCTTGGCTTTTTTGTGGGAAAGTGTAGTGATATGTTATAACTGTAGTTTTAAATATATTTGGCACTTTTAATGAATAACCAGGCGAGTACAACTTAGCGTCTGACATACAATTAACAGACTAGGGATCCAGCCTCAACACTGCCGAATAATTCAGACGAGTTTATTGCCCCACAATGTAGATCTAATTGTACAGTAGTTATAATTATATTTGTAATAAGTTGTTAAAATCTGACAGGATGGGGAGGGGGGGGGGGTAGTGGAGGAGATAGGATGATTGGGGTTGGATGATGCCTGCCAGGGGGTGGGGGGAACCCCCGTGGTGGAGATAGGGATGTGCAGAAGCCAGACAGGTATTGGAGCCGGGCCAATGTTAAAGCTACATCAGTTACCAACAAATCACTCCTCACTATTTTCTCCCATTATCCATTCTCTCAAAACTTTGTTAATGTGTAAGTCATTGCTTGACTTCATTGGCTTATTCTAGGTTAAATTCTACATGGTTTACTATATTAAAACTAGTAGAAAATCTTTAAATTGCCTGAAGTCTAAATGAAAACTTATGACTTGTATGTTATTGACGACCAGAACCTTGATGGAGGGCTCTTGATCTGAGGAATATAGGCTACCCAGAACTGGTCCCAGACCAGGTCAGCAACTGGGACTGGGTTATAGGGGTAAGGACCCCTATAACCCATATTCCTCAAGCACTACAGGTGAATGCTTCATGCTTTTAGTGCTGCTCCATGAATATAATATAAAGTTAAGTATTCAGCAAGCTCATAAATTAGACTTAATAAAAGTCAACATCTTTTCCTTGACCTTCAGTAACAGCATTTGTAAATGCCATTGTTAATGCTAAAAAGAAACTTAACTGGTGTGTAAAGGGTCAGAGGTGGAAGTACCTGGACATTAATAACCCCATAGACCTGACATGACATCCGACATTTTGGGGTTGTAAATCTTCTCTAAATAAAATTAAGTGTTGGTCTGGATATAGGGAATTGTTAGTGTTTTCCTAAATTCAACGTTCTAGTCTACAACCAGATATGGTTTGAACAGTTGCTTAACCCTCATGATGCCAGCTGTCAATAATGACAGTACTTTCTCTTGCCCCAGCTGGTGGTCTGGTCATGACCAGTGTCACATCAAGGTGTTAGACACAAGTGTTACAACAACTTTATATTTTATTCCTTGTAAATACTACAGTATATTTTAGATTTAACATCCAGAAATAAAATTTGTTGCAGTGTCTTTTATCAGAATTGGATTAAATAGTTTCTTTGTATTATAAGCAGAAAACATGTTATTGCTGCCATATCTAATAAGAACATAAGAAGAACATAAGCAAGAAGGAACACTGCAGCAGGCCTACTGGCCCATGCGAGGCAGGTCCAAGTCTCCCACCGGCATAAGCCAATGCCCCGACCCAGCCAGGTCAGGTTACATTCACTTTAGGAAGGAGCACGGCATCTGACCTAGTAGCACAAACTAGTCAGGTACAACTCACACCCACCCGCACCCACTCATATATTTATCTAGCCTATTTTTAAAACTACACAACGTTTTAGCCTCTATAACTGTACTCGGGAGTTTGTTCCACTCATCGACAACTCTATTACCAAACCAATACTTTCCTATATCCCTTCTGAATCTGAATTTATCCAACTTAAAGCCATTGCTTGAGTCCTGTCAATACAAGATATTTTAGCACGCTATTTACATCCCCTTTATTTATTCCTGTTTTCCATTTATATACCTCAATCATATCCCCCCTAATTCTACGCCTTTCTAGAGAGTGCAGATTCAGGGCCCTCAGTCTATCCTCATAGGGAAGATTTCTGATACATGGAATCAACTTAGTCATCCTCCTTTGTACGTTTTCCAGAGCATTTACATCCATTCTGTAATACGGTGACCAAAACTGTGCAGCATAATCTAGATGAGGCCTAACCAAGGATATATAGAGTTTAAGAACAACCTGAGGACTCCTATTATTTATGCTTCTTGATATGAAGCCAAGGATTCTGTTTGCTTTATTGCGAACATTTATGCACTGCTGTCTTGGTTTTAGATTACTGCTAACCAGAACTCCTAAATCCTTTTCGCAATCAGTAGTATTAAGATCTACATTATTTAGTTTATATGTGGCATGGTTATTGTCCTGTCCAATATTTAGAACTTTGCATTTATCTATATTAAACTGCATCTGCCACTTCTCCGACCACTGCATCAGTCTATTCAAATCTTCCTGGAGTGCTCTAATGTCCTCGTTTGAATGAATTGTACGGCCTATTTTGGTGTCATCGGCAAACTTGCTTATGTCGCTATTTATTCCCTCATCTATGTCGTTTATGTAGATTGTGAACAACAAGGGCCCAATACTGACCCCTGTGGAACACCACTTGTGACGCTTCCCCACTCTGATTTCTCCCCATTTATGCAAACTCTCTGCTGCCTATTTGTCAACCATGCCTCTATCCAGGAAAAATTTCTCCTCCTATTCCGTGTGCCTTAATTTTCCTCAATAGTCTCTGATGTGGGACTCTATCAAAAGCCTTACTGAAGTCCATATACGCAATATCATATTCATTACCATGATCTACCTCCTCAAATACCTTAGTGAAAAAAGTTATTAAATTTGTAAGGCAGGAACGCCCTTTTGTAAAACCGTGCTGAGATTCGTTGATTAATTTATGCTTTTCAAGATGGCTGCGAATTGCCTCGGCAATTATTGATTCCATAAATTTTCCCACTATGGAGGTTAGGCTTATTGGTCTATAGTTCGAAGCTAAGGACCTGTCTCCTGCTTTGAAAATAGGTATTACATTTGCAATTTTCCACTTATCTGGCACCATGCCAGTTTGCAGTGATATGTTGAAAAGATTAGCCATAGGTTTGCTAAGCTCCTCTTTACATTCCTTTAGAACCCTTGCATACAGTTCATCAGGGCCTGGGGATTTGTTAGGTTTTAATTTATCTATTTGTCTAAGGACCATGTCACTTGTGACCCTGATCGTGCATAGTTTACTATCGTCCTGGTCTACATAATTTATTATTTCTGGAATATCGCTAGTATCTTCCTGTGTAAAAACTGAGAGGAAGTAAGTGTTAAAATTCTACACATTTCCTTATCACTGACGGTGAGCTGACCTGAGTAACTTTTGAGTGGGCCTATCTTGTCCCTAATCTTACTTCTGTATACCTGAAAAAATCCTTTTGGGTTAGTTTTCGATTCTCTTGCAACTTTAACCTCATAGTCTCTTTTTGCTTTTCTTATTCCCTTTTTTATTTCTCTCTTTAACTGAATATATTGATTACTTAATTGCCCCTCTCCTCTTTTGATTCGCCTTTATATGCCTCTCTCCTGACCAATGAGATGTTTTAATCTATTGTTCATCCATTTAGGATCATTTTTGTTTGATCTGATTTCCCTATTAGGAACATAAGTTGTCTGAGCAGCTAGAACTATTCTCTGGAAAACGTCATATTGGCAATCACCACCTACCTGACCCACTGTCAGGTCATTCCAGTTCAGCCCACCCAGGTAATTTTTCAGTCCTATGAAATCAGCCAGGCGGAAGTCAGGGACAGAGACTTGATTGTCATTATTAGGGTAATTCCATGATATATTAAAACTGAGTGATTTGTGATCACTTTCCCCAAGCTCATCATTAACCTCAAGATTATTAATTAGCGATTCCCTGCTTGCAAGAACCAAGTCTAGCAGGTTATTTCCTCTAGTTGGTTCTGTCACCAACTGTTTCAAAAAACAATCCTGAATCGTATCAAGAAAGTCACTTGACTCTAAATTTCCTGTCAAATTGCTCCAGTCAATTTGTCTAAAGTTGAAATCTCCCATTAGCACAACATTTTCATGTGTAGATGCCTTACGAATTTCATCCCATAGAAGTTTACTGCACTCCCTATCAAGATTTGGGGCCTGTAAATCACACCCAAAATAAGTTTTACACGGCCTTCAGAAGCTGTAACCAAACAGATTCAGTGGCTGACGCTTCTAATTTTATATCTTGTCTAACACAACAATTTAAATTGTCTCTGACATACATCGCTACTCCACCACCCTTCCTGTTGACCCTATCAGTGTGAAATAATTTATAGCCTTGTATGTGACATTCAGAAGGCAACTCTCTATCTTTCAGATTGAGCCAGGTCTCTGTTATAGCAATAATATCTATGTTTCCTGCACTTGCAATTAATCTTAACTCATCTATCTTATTTCTTACACTCCTGCTATTAGTATAGTAAACCTTAAGGGAGCTAGTCTCTTGTTTCCCTCTACTGTCTCCCTTTGTTTGCTGACCTGATCCATTGTCTTTATTTGTAAATTTATGATGAATTTCTTTTATAAATTTACTGTTTTCAGCCCTAGTGTTGCAAACTGACTGTTTCCCACATACACCCATACCTCTATCCTCTATCAGTTTAAAATCCTAGGCATGTCAGCAATGGCCCTCTCAATCGAGTTGGCAAGTGCTTCCACCCTGTCCCAGAGAGATGTACCCCATCCCTTGCATACATATCATGTTTGCCTAAAAGTTGTCCCAGTTGTCAATGAATGGGACTGCAAGTTCCTTGCAGTATCTGTCTAGCCAGCAATTTACACCAATTGCCCTAGACAACCATTCATTTCCCACTCTCCTTCTAGGCAAGATGCTACATATAATTGGGATCCCTCCCTTAGACTTGATTAGCTCTATAGCTGACCTGTACTTATCCAGCAGCTCTTCTCTCCTACCCTTCCCAATATCATTTCCACCAGCACTGAGACAGATAATGGGTTTGTTCCCATTACCTGACATGATATTATCCAACCTGTTGACTATGTCACCAACACCAGCTCAGGGAAGCACACCCTCTCTCTCACCTCCCTATTCCTATTACAGAAAGCACGGTCCATATATCTTACCTGTGAGTCACCTACCACAAGAATTCTCTTACCTTTATTAGCAGGGGAAGTAGTACCTTTACCTTCACTGCCCACTGGAGTACACTCATCCTGAATAACAGAGAAGCTATTTCCTACCTTCAAATCTTCTCTCTTAACTTTCCTTATTTTGATGCTCCTCCCATTACTGGGTACCACTCGCCACTCACTAACCACTGGAGTACACTCGTCCTGGAGAACAGAGAATCGATTTCCTACCTTCACATCTTCTTTGTTAACCTTCTTTATCTTCCTTCTTCCTGAATTGTGAACCACTTGCCACTTAAAGCGGCTGCCACTTAAAGCGGCTGCCACTTTCACTGTTGGTAACCATTTCCTCCTTACCAGCTCCAACCATCTCACACTCACTCCCACACCCATCTAGGCGAAGCTTCAGCCTCCTATTTTCCTCCTGAAGAAGTAGAACCTCCTTCAACACTTCAACCTGAGATTCTAAAACACTGCAGTGAGCCATGTGCTCGGTATCACCCCACGCTAATTCCCAGACAGCTTAGGACAGGTATGACCACACGTGACCACTGACCTCAGCCTACTATTCTTTAGTTTGTATTTTCATTTTTATATTCTATTTAAAGAAATAAGTGAAACGTTAACATTCATTAAAAATGGAACGCTTTCTTGTTTTTTATTTTTAGATGTTTCAGCTCAGTTTGCAGCAATTTTGACTAAGGGTCAGGCATAAAATACTCTGTTGGATAAACCTTGTATAATTTATACTGTTTTTTTTTTCTTTTCAGTAAAAATTGGTGTATTCTACCTCATCTTCTACGCATGTCTAGCTGGGTTCTTTGCCATAATGTTGGCCGTATTCTATCAAACACTAGACACAAATCATCTCCCAAAGTACACCCCTGGTGGTGGCGGCTCTCTCCTTCGTAACCCAGGTGAGAAGTATTCTAAAAATGGATGACTTTCTAGGTTGGGTTAGTTTAATTTTTTAATTAGCATGGAGCAGAGAATTCTTTAAAAAAAATTTCTTTAACATTTGTGATAAAGTAATTCTCATTAACTTTGCATAATATTCTTAATTTAAAAGAAATGAATACCTGTACATACTTGTCTTAAAATACTGTACATGCATCTGCTGATTATACATATTGAATTATTTATAGACAATACACTATAAGCAGTGTAATGTCTGTTCCTTTCCTTTGCAAAATTTAAATATGGGTCTATGCAAAATGTAGCGAGGAAGGGTAGGTAGGTGGTAGGTTGAGGCTTCAGTGGAAAAGGTTATCTGGGGGGACCAAAAAAGGGGAATATACTAGTGTAGTGGTACCAACATTGTATAGGTGCAAGGCATGGTCTTAAACTGCTGCAGAAAGTTGATTAAATTTTAGGCAGTGGAGATCTCATGTGTGAGAGCATTGTGTGGTGCGAGTATTATGTGGTGAATTCAGAGTAGAAATTAAAAGGCAGTGTTGGGTCACCTAGGGCACAATTCAAAGGACAGAGAATGGTTGAGGTGGTTTAGGCATGTGGAGGATGGATAAAGAGGGGATAGTGAAGAGGGTGTATAAACTGTGTGGAAGGTAGGAGGGGTACGTGTTCTCGGCAATAATTATAAAGGGAGGGGGTAAAGAAGGCTTCTAGTTTTAGTGGCTTAATCATCCAGCAGGTGTCTGTATTAGGAAAGAGTGAACAGAGAAAAATGTTTTTTACTGGATGGCGTATGAGCAAGGTAACATTTATGAAGGGATTCGGGGAGACTGGTTAGCCAGTTAAGAGTCCTGGAGGTGTGAAAAGCAGTGCCTGCATTCTGGAGGGGTGGTAGTAATGTTGCAGTGGAGGGCATCTAAATTGTGATATCAACATGTTTTTGACAAGACTGATTGAGTAATGGTATTTTTTTTTTCCACAAAAAAGTAGTGGTGGTGGTACTATTGTAGGTTACCACTATACTCTGGTACATTTATTTCTATAGATGCCTCAACACACCACCTACCTTTCCCTTCTCCTCAAGATTTAACACTGGTGTTTTCATAGTGTATTAGATAAACAAATAACCAGTCTAGATGTGATAGCCATTCCAGGATGTAGAAATATGTAAATGTTCATTTGTTATTGTTTAAACTTAGTGACTTAATTTTTTCTTAAGCCATGGGCTTCAGACCTCTTCCACGCAGTGAAAATGTAGAATCAACATTGATTTGGTATAAGAATGGTGACAACGATGACATTAAACATTGGGTCGACACCCTTAATGAGTTTATCAAACGTAAGTAAAGTACTTAAAATTCATGTGTTAATAACTGGTGTAATTAATAAACTACAGCACTTGGAAATACTGTACAGTGGACCCTCGGTTTTCGTTTAAAATTCATTCCAGAATGCTGTTTTGAGTGCCATTACTGAACGAATTTGTTCCCATAAGGACAAATGTAAATTAGATTAGTCGTTTCAGACCCCCAAAAATACACTTACAGAAGCTCTTACAAAAATTCATTTACATAATTGTTCGAGTTTGGAGGTGAACGAAAACAGAGGGTTGGTGTACCTACCACTTAACATACAGTGAATAAGTTTTTTCATAGTAGAGCTTTGCATTACAATAACTTGTTTTTGTGCATCCACCATATAGCTTATGAAGGCACCAGTGAGGCCATCTCTGGTCAGCATATAACAGACTGCTCTGAAGATAATTTCCCAAAGGAATTCGAGGTGTGCCGCTTCCAGGATAGCTGGCTCAAAGACAAGTGCCAGAAGGCAGAGAGCTGGGGCTATAACAGAGAATCACCTTGCATTCTACTTAAACTAAACAAGGTAATTAAACTTTATTTGAACTTTGAGATAATTATTGACAATGTTGTAGGAAACTTTAAAAGGTTTCATTATTTTATATCCTTTAAATTAACAGTGACATGACAAAGTTGGCATCTTGTTCTTGACCTCATCTTTATCCTACTTAGATTCTTGTAGTGTATTATCTCTGAACTTGTCAGTTTTCATTAAAGTAGGTGAAGTAATTAGGTAACACTATAATTGACAACATATTTATGGAATTGCCAAATACTTAGTATCTTGTCATAAGCTCTTTGTGGTTAAAGTTGGTTCAAGATGGTTACCCTTTGATGGCTAACATTACCAAAATACATTGGCCACCCAGCTCTTGACGGGTGCGGGTGTGCTGTTCCCTGGGCTGCCACCTAGCGGTGATCAACGACAACTTCATTTTCTGTAAACATGGCGACGGCGAGCAGACGCAGGATTAACACAGTCTGTATAGATATGGTGACAGGGTCTTTGCAACCGGCTACTGCGGCTACAGTTCTGCCAAACATACTAAGAGACGTTTATGGTTTGGAGACTACAGATTTGTATGGCGTGGCGCTCAACGGCGTTAATAGAGTCTTTGTAAAACTCTTAACAGCTGAGGTGTACGAAAGGACTGTCGACCGCCATCAAGACAGAGTCTATACAGTACATTCTGGCCTACAAGTGCGACTGAAGGACGTGTCGCATACTTACACTTGGATCAGGGTTAAGAATGCACCGTTTGAATCAGACTCGGTGGACATCAGCCAAGTATTTGGAGCTTACGGCATTGTGCATGCTACCATGCCCGGGAAGTGGAGCGAGGGTCCGATGGTGGGCATTTTTGAGGGGACATACTCATTGAAAATGACATTACGCAGGCCGATTCCATCTTACGTCGTACTGCCAGAATTTAGGACTCAGCTATACGTGACGTACATGGGACAGCGAAGGACCTGCAGGTTGTGCGGGGCATACGAGCATGTGGCTGCAGACTGCATGCGGAGGACGGGACAACGGGTGGATACTGGACGACGAGACCTGGAAGTAAGGACGCACGAGGTTGTGCAGGATCCGGTGGACGCTAAGGAGGCCGGAACTAGATTATGGAGTGAGATTGTTGATGGATCTCAGGTGTGTCATACGTTGCCAAATGTGTCTGTACAGGAGGCTGCTGCTGGTGGCGAGAAGCACCCAGGCAACGGCGAGGATTCCCCTTTGGAGGAGGTATTACGGGAGATATTGGACGACCCGTTGCCAGTACTTAGTGTGGAGGCATGTGAAGGTTTGGATGCGGCAGTGAGTGTGGTGGATGAGTTGGTGAGTAGCAGTGTTGAGCAGCAGTCTTTAGTCAGAGAGCATGTATCGGTTGAGGTGCATCGGCAAGAGAGCGACGAGAGGGATGATAGTATGGAAGCGGTGCCTGGATCGAGAACGGTCGGGCACAGTGAGTGATAGTGAAGATGTATTGACCCCAGCACAGAGGACAGGTAAAAGTCGATGGTGGAGGTGGCGAGAAAGGACCTGGGAGTTTTGCATGATAGAGAAAAGGTCAAGGGTGGGAGGCAGTTGAGTAAAACAGGAGGTAAAGGAAGGCGGTCTCGCAGCCTCCACCGCGGCCTAAGGGCAAACCCTCACAATTGTTTTCAAGTGTCTAACATTAAACGTAAATGGTCTGCGGGAGGAAATTAAAAGGGCATGGGTAGAATGCACATTGAGGAGGTATGGTGTGAATGTAGTCTTTTTACAAGAACATAATTTTCGGTGTGGAAGCGAGTTGCAGTTAAAGGGATATAAGGTGTATGCTGGTTCATCGGGAAATTAAAGGGTGGGGTGGCGGTAGCAGTCGCAGACTCTAGCCCTTTAAATTATATGCTTGGGAAGAGTGTGGGGGCGGATAGTGAGGGTAGAGGGGGAGTGGGGTGGAGTGCGGGTATGTTTCATGGGTGTATACATGCCGGCAGAACATTCAAGGAAGGTGAAGGTGGAATTTGTAAGGGATGTAATGATATATGCTTTCAGGGGTTTACCTGGGGTGTCGATAGTTGGGGGATTTTTAAATGCATAATTCGGGAGAGGGATGTTGAGCCTAGGGGGCGGGTGTGTGTTGGTTGAACTGAGGGATTTATTAAGAAATGCGGGGTTGGGGATGTAGTTGGGGTAGGGGTTCCGGGGAGCATACTTTTGTTAGGAGGGTTATGGGGCTAGGTTAGATAGGATTTATGTTTCCGGGTCTGTTGTGGTGGGTAGGATTAGTTATTTGGATGTGGGTTTTCTGATCAAGGGGGTGTTGGCTGAGGTAGATTGGTCAGGAGTAGCTAAGTGGTATAGGGGATATTGGAAATTGAATGTTAGGTTGTTATCGGGTGAGGATAAAGGTTGAGTTTGCGGGATGGTGGGGTAGGTTATGGGAACGAGGCGTCGGGAGGAAGATTTGGTGAGTTGGTGGGTGTCGGTGGGAAAACCACACATACGAATGTTTTATCAGAGATTGGGAAAGGAGGAGGCGGAATGGCGATATGGGATGCAACGATATTTAGAAGGCCTGCTACAGAGTTATGTAAGAGGGGGATATGCAATTACGGGGGAGATTAGGGAATTGAAGAATAGGTTGATAGAAATACAGAATGAGAGGTTTGGGCGTGTAGGATGAAGGCGGGTATAGATGATGTTTTGTGGGGATAAACCCTCAAAATATGTGTTAGGTCAATGTAGAGTGCGTAGGAGAGAAGGACAATGGAATATGTGGAAGTAGAGGAAAGTGCAGATGGTTATGAGCCGGGAATGAATATTAGAGGAACAGAGGCGATAGGGGTGTACGTGGACAAGTGGTTTCAGAGGTACCTGAGTAGTGTGGATGTGGAGTTGAAGGCTTGTAATATTCTTACAGAAGGTATTGTGGGGAGGTTAGAAGAGGGGGATAGGGAGGGTATGGGGGGCAATCAGCGAAGAGGAGGTATGGGAGGCAGTGAGTGGGCTTAGTAAAGGCAAAGCTCCTGGAATAGATGAGGTTGGCAAATGAGTTTTATAGGGAACACTGGGATAGTATGAGAGGTTGTGTGGTGGAAGTGATGAATCTGATGAAGAGGGATAGGAGGATGGGGAAAGGGATGGGGATGGGTGTAATGGTCTTGGTGAAAAAGGGAAAGGTAGGTAATATGTTGAGTAATTACAGGCCACTGATGCTCATGAATGCAGACTATAAGATCTTTGCAAAAATATTGGGAAATAGATTGAAAAGGGTGCTTGAGAAGGTGATTGCAGGGGGCAGGGGGATCCCGGTAGAGGGGTGCTTAAGGGACATAAGAGGATTAAGGGTTTTAGATAGTGGTAGGGGGAGGCATCTTAGCTTTGACTGGAAAGGGCGTATGACAGTGTGGAACGTGAGGTGTTGCTTGAGGTGATGAGGAGACAGGGTTTCGGGAGGAGGTAGTGGATTGGATTCGGGCATTATATGTAGATGCTTGCGTTAGAATACAGGTGAATGGCAGGCTTGGGGGTGTGGTGGAGATGGATAGGGTCTGCGACAGGGTTGTCCCCTGTCGCAGATTCTCTTGCATGCGTGCAAGATCCATTCTATAGATTAGTGGACGGTGGGGTACAGGGAGGGGGCGGCGGGATAGAGGGTGTTGTGGGTTATGTAGATGACACAACAGTGCTCTTAGGGAATGTGGTTGGTTTGAGACGGTTCGGAGGTGTTTAAGGACTTTTTGTGAGGCCACTGGGATGAGCGTGAATGGTGCAAAGTCAAAATGTTGGAGGTAGGATCCTGGGTGGGGGAGCTTGGGTCAGGGGTATGGGTGGTTCGTGGTGGATAGCATCACTATCTGTGGAATTGTATACATGAGGGATAGGCATCAGACGAGAGAGGTGAATTCAGGTCGAGTGGTGCAAAGGGCGAAGTTGTGTATGTCTGCATGGAGGCCGAGTGATCTCACTTTGCGACAGAGGGTACTTGCTGTCAATACATTGGTCTACAGTAGGATTTGGTATGTTGCTGGTGTGTACCCACTGTTGCAGGTGGATGTGAAAGAGTTGGAGCGTAGAGTATTCAAGTATATCTGGGCGAATGGGAGGAATTGGTTGCGGAAGGAAATTGTTAGGGATGGGTGGTTTGGGTTTAATTTGGTTGGAGCGGAGACTGGTGTGTATGTATGTGAGACGGTGCTTGGTGAGGAGAGGGGCTTGGGGGAAAGGAGGAGGGTGGGGTGGGGGTGTATTGAGGGAGATGAGTGAATGGTGGGGGGAAAGGAGTTAGATTACTGTAGAGATTTGTTGAGGAATTTATTGGTAATTAAGGAACCGCATAAAATGAAGGTGAATAGGATGATGGGTCTTGGTGCGGAGGCTAAGGTTGTAGAGGGTGCAGCGGTTTTTCCAGTATATGATTGGGTTCGGATATGGAGGGGTTTCTGAGGACTTAGGTTATGCGCAAGAGATCGTGAACAGATGTACAGATTTTTACATGGGGCGGTAGCGTCAAGGGCGGTATTATTCAGTATGGGGTTGGTACAGGAGGGCAGGTGTGAGAGGTGTGGTATGTTGGAAACTGTCTTGCATGGGATATATTTCTGTGAAGCTTTGGGGCCGGTGCGGGAGTGGATGGGGGGTGGTATGCAAACTTGGGGGAGGGGGGATACAGTTGTTGAGGGCACTGTTCCTGGACTTGGGAGGATTGGATGACAGGGTTAGGAGAGGCCTAATGCATTGTTTGGTTGATTTCGTGTGTGGGTCATGGAGATTGAGGGAGGTGGGAATAAGGGAAAGAATTAGGGCTTTGGCTGCGGTAATGTACCGACGAAATGTAGAAACAGGCAGGTGTATGGGAGGGATTGGGATAAGGATTTTAGTTGCATAGGAATTTACGGGTGGGAGAGTTATTAAGTGGGTTTGTAGGAGTTTAAGGGGCTTGGCTCTGCGACTTGCTGGGAATGTACGGTTGTGGCTTTGGTATGGCCTGGATGTTGCTTGTGATTGACTGAAGTTGGTACGGTTGGGGGCGGTTTGGTGGGTGGGGACGGATGACATTTATACTGGGTGACGGAGACAGATGGGTTTGGGTGTGTATGTTGTGTGATCGAGTGGGGATGTGGATTTGGGTGTGTGGGTTATTTAAGGGGGGGGGTTGTAATTGGGGAAGAGTAAGGGTTTGTCCTGTTCAGTGCTGGGTGTTCAGTTATGGTGTAAGTATGTCGATGTGGAGTGTTATTATTGAAGTTTGTGTATGGTCTGAGGTACTGAAACCTGGTTGATGGGGTCTGTGGACTTCAGGCAGATTCAAGACTTGGTAACGTTAGAGGACGGTAAAATGTTTGGTTACTGTCACATGAATTTGGTGTATTTTTTATATATATTTATCGTAGTTGTACTCAGAGATGACAAGGTTTGAATTGTCATGAGCAGTGGAACTGTGTTAATAATGAATAGGACAGGTGGTACTTGTGGTATCAAGTTTAGGGTGTGAGTGGGTATACGTGGAGTGCATGTCATCTGTATGATTGAGTATAATATATATTGTGCCTGTGTGTGGAATACTATAGTAATTTGTGAGAAATGTACATTGTTTGGTGTACGACATTACTGTACCAGTGGATGTGGAGTGGTAATGGCTTGGAGCTCTTATCATATTGGAGTGGACAGATATGTGGTATACGGGACAGGATACAGTGGTGATTTACGCTGTTTTATATATTGTACATACATCCTGATGTAATAGGGTCATACGTAGGTTGTTGGATAATGATTATGGTTAAATGTAATAGGTGCATATAATTGTATGCACATAGTGATTGGCGGGGATAGGGACTTTATTGTTCTTTAATTGTCTTACTGGAGATTATCTGTATGTTTTGTATTGATTTTGTAATTATTTGCATTAGTGATTGCGGTCACAGTTATTTATGGATATGTTTTGTAATTCTGTTTAAAACCAATAAAATGTAAAAAAAAAAAAAAAAACATTATAAAAGGTAAAAAATAAGTCTAATTTTACACTGATTAAATGTAACTAAAATACTTTAGTCCTGTTTACTTTTTTTTCAAACAAATGCCAGAGTTGAGCTTTGTGTGATGCATATTATAAATGCCAGAGCATCAACTTTTATTTTTCAAAAGTCATCAAACTGTCACTTATTACCACTCAGACTATCCAGTACTATTAAAGCCCTAATGCTTATTTATTTTTTAAGGAATAATTGTAAAGTTCATCAAATTAAAACCTTCAAATTGCAGTATATGTTGCTTTTTAGCTGTGATGAAATAGGCTTAGGAATTTGTGATATGTGGAAGGAATTAATCCGGGGAGTACTTTTTCAGCTTGTGGTGAAAGTGATCCCTCATTGGCTGATTAGATAGGGATTTTGTAAAAAATCTTTTAGCTTAGCATTTAACAGAGCATGAAAACTGGTTAAAAAAAAAAAATTTTACTTTCTGGTCTGCTAGAGATTTGCCACATTAGTTCAGGTTTACTTGCAAATATTTCAGTACAGTGGTCCCTCAACTAACGAAATTAATCCGTTCCAGGAGCTATTTCTCAACACGAAACTTTCGTAATTCGAAACCTTATTTCCCATAAGAAATAATGTAAATACAATTAATCTGTTTCCACCCAAAAAAATTCACCAAAAATTCATTTTTTTTAAAGAATAAATACTATAGTTTTACATACAGAAAACAATGAGAAATAAATATAAAGCACTAATTATAATGGACAATTATTTTTATAACACGCATTCCACCAAGGCAAGTGCAAAAGAAAAATTTTATATCATTCATCATCTGTCTTGCCGAAGTGCTTTACACTACAGTTATAAAACTGCAACATTTACCTTTATTGAAGACTTTTGTTGGTGTATGAGAGTTTGTTTGGTGGCAGGACAAAATAGTCTTTCAATATGACAATAATATCAACTCTACAGCTTATTTATCTAGCACAATTCATCTAATATGACATAATAAACAATATTAATAACATAGAAACATGATATAAACTCTAGAATGAATAAAACATGTCAGTACGAATCTAAGAACTGGTGGAGTGTCTTGTGTTGTTGTTGGTTATAGGGCCACTGACCATAAGCCGTGGTGGTAGTCGGTTTCAACAGAACGCAACCACCACTATCACACAAACAATGCGCATAATTTATAACTAAGAAACATTTACACTTTAATTTATAAATAAGAAATATTCACACTTATAGAAATAAGAAACACTTACACTTACACTTGGAGGAGATGGTGGCACAGTACTGCGTTCTTGTCAATGTCCCTATAATCTCAAACATTGTAGAAGTTAAGTTTTGTGTCGTCATTCTCTATCGATTAATCGCTTAACTTAAGTAAGTTTATTCAGGTATACACAAATCCAGCTATACATACATTATCATACATAGCAGCATATGTGTAGAATACCTAGGATAACCCAAAAAAGTCAAGACATAGTGACTTATTTCCATTGCTACACTTTATCACTGGGTGGTGCTATAGCCTTCATCGACTTGTGAAGCTTCTTTGAACCCATGGTGACTTATTTCAGTGACAATCACTAAACCACCAATAAACACAACAAATTTATTGTGAATGTTTGAAAGAGCACGCTGGGTAATGTTCTCTCAATGGTAAACAACGCTTCACTGGCGTCCTGCGCAGGGCAGGCGCGGGGCAGGCGGACAGGTCTGATATGTTTTGCTACACTAGTTAATTTTCGTTACACGAAAGCGAAAAAAGCTTACGTTACACAATTTTTTTGTTATATGGGCCTTTCGTTAGTCGGGGGTCCACTGTACTAGGCTATAGAAGACTCAAAGATAAATAATATTTGCATTAAGTAAACTTGGTCATAAAGAAAACAGCTTAACTCTGGTGACCTCACTGGGCTACAAATCTGACAGAATATATACCACTAATGTATCCCTCTGCAAAGTGTATTTGAGTCAAGTACTTGGTTATTTCATTGCTCTTTGTTTTAGGCAGGTGTACACTTGGACACTGGGTTAAATCAGTTACAAATACAGTGTATACTGGCTACTGCATCTGTAGGGAAGTAATGTGGTGCCTAGTGTTGTGCAGGACTGAGAGGTCTTAATCTGTGAAGGGATATGGGATATGAGTATAATTTTGAGTAAATTTATTAGCTATTGGATTGGCATTTACAGTAATACAGTGATACATTTCCTAATGGAAAGGAATATTGTAAAAATTCTTTTCAGATGATAAGGTGGGTACCAGAAGTTTACGAGACTTTGGAAGAGTTGCCAGAGGACATGCCTGAATCCCTCAAGAAGCATATTGAGAAGCGCATGTCAGAGAACCAGGGTAGAATCCCTAAGGTACAGTGAAGCTGAAGGATAACCTAGTTCATATAGATTGTGTTGTCAGGAGCTACATATTGAAATGTAACCATTACAAAAATTTCTGTTTTAAGGAAATCTCTCGAAACAATTTTGTGGCTGCTGTTCAACAAAAGTAAATTAAAAAAAAAAATGTTGCACAGTCGAAATCTGTAAATATTTTAACATTTGAATTTATGCGTTCAGAATGTAGTGTAACTTTTGCCAATTTAATATATTTAAAATGTTAATTTTAAATTTTTTATCTAAAAATTGCATAATTTGGACAAATGGATTAATTGTGCAAATAAATATTATACATTCAGTTTAATGCTGTACATTTGATAACAGCCAGTTTGTTTTACTAACATTGAAGTAAGCAACGTTCTTAACACTTCTCAGAATTAATTTTTGTGAATACAGTGGACCCCCGGTGTTCGTGATTTATTCGTTCCAGAATGCTGTTCAAGTGCCGTTACCAAATGAATTTGTTCCCATAAAGAATAATGTAAATTAGACTAGTCCTTTTAGACCCCCAAATATACACTTAAAAAAGCACTTACAAAAATACTTACATAATTGTTAGAGTTTGGAGCATCACGAACACCGGGGGTCCACTGTATTATACTACTGTGGTACCCTGAGTTTCGTACTGCTCCCAGCTCAGACAATTATGTAAGTGTATTATTGTAAGTGCTTTTGTAAGTGTATTTTTGGGGGTCTGAAACAGACTAATCTAATTTACATTATTCTTTATGGGAACAAATTCGTTGGGTAACGGCACTCGAACAGCCTTCTGGAACGAATAAAGTACGAAACTCGGGTTATCACTGTATTTTAAATATATTTTATCGGTGGTACTATCGAAGTTTAGTTTCCAACTTGTACTAATGCACTGTTTTTTAACCTGGCTACAGATGATTTGGGTCTCCTGTGAGGGAGAGAACCCTGCAGATCAAGAATACATTGGGCCTATTCGTTACTCTCCTTGGCAAGGGTTCCCTGCCTACTACTTCCCTTACATGCACACACCAGGCTACTTATCTCCCATTGTTGCAGTTCAGTTTGACTCTCCTGTTTGTAAGTATTCTAACAGTTTGCTCAGTGCATGGGGGACTTTTTTATATAATGAAATATTTTTTTTTTATTAACACATCAGCCGATTCCCACCAAGGCAGAGTGGCCCGAAAAAGAAACTTTCATCATCATTCACTCCATCACTGTCTTGCCAGAGGGGTGCTTTAAACTGCAACATTAACACCCCTCCTTCAGAGTGCAGACACTGTACTTCCCATCTCCAGGACTCAAGTCTGGCTTGCTGGTTTCCCTGAATCCCTTCATAAATGTTACTTTGCTCACACTCCAACAGCACGTCAAGTATTAAAAACCATTTGTCTCCATTCACTCCTATCAAATATGCTCACACATGCTTGCTGGAAGTCCAAGCCCCTCGCACACAAAACCTCCTTTACCCCCTCCCTCCAACCTTTCCTAGGCCGACCCCTACCCCGCCTTCCCTCCACTACAGATTTATACACTCTCGAAGTCATTCTCTCGTTTCATTCTCTCTACATGTCCGAACCACCTCAACAACCCCTCCTCAGCTCTCTGGATAATAGTTTTGGTAATCCCGCACCTCCTCCTAATTTCCAAACTCCGAATTCTCTGCATTATATTCACACCACACATTGACCTCAGACATGACATCTCCACTGCTTCCGGCCTTCTCCTCGTTGCAACATATATCACCCATGCTTCACACCCATATAAGAGTGTTGGTATAACTATACTCTCATACATTCCCAATAGAATTGATGAGGGGAAAAGGGTGAGTGGAGCACTTCGGAATCTGTGGAGACAAAGAACTTTGTCCATGGAAGTAAAAAAATGTGTGGAGAGCATATGATAGTTTGAGCATATTAAATGTCATCCATTTTCATATATAACTCAACTGTTTCTGGTTTATATCCTCATCATGAATAGTATGTAATTAAAGTAGTATGTCTTCACTTACGACAGAGTTATATTGAAACTCTTTGTTTTTGAGATTAATGAAGTAATGTTTGTTTTGCAGCTAATGTTCTCATAAATATTGAGTGCCGTGCTTGGGCCAAGAACATCAACCATGATCGACAGAATCGTCTTGGTCTAGTCCACTTTGAGCTGCTGAAGGACTAATAACTTCAAAGTTGCATCAGCAGGGGGTTGGATATAAAATACCCACATAAGGAACATTATTTTATTTAAACATCCATCATTCATTTTAATTAAATTATATTTGTTCTATAAGGAAAATGGTTGTAAATGTAAATTTTTATTGTGAAGTTGTAAGATAGTCTATTACTATACTGTCCTTTTACTTGAGAGGTGATACTGGTATTGGGTCAGTACTGCCATACTAATTGCCTTCCTGTGATTGTAAACAAAATGATGCATTAAAATTTTATGAAATTGTTAATGGTTAGTTGGATTTTGTGTAAATGTGATTTATCCTGGAGTTGTGCAGTATGTAGACAAACCTAGTAGTCCTGTTGATATTCCTGTATTAGTTAATGTAAATAGTCTTGTATACAGAGGATAAAATTATTTCTTGCAATCTAATTATCACGTGCTGACCAACATTATAGGGTGATGGGTATGTATAATCACTTAGCATTTTCCTAATCCCAAATGTATTTACAGCACATGACTGCTGTTCAAATGATTTTTTTTTTTTTTGGTCTCAAGTGAGAGCATACATCGTCATAACTTCAATGTTGTCTGGCAGGATTGATTCTAAATTGAATCTTAGAAAAGGAAATTTCTGTATCTCTGTTATTGAACAATAAAGATCTTTAACACCTCCAGTTTAGCTATTTAATAACTTTGTGTGTTTAAACTTAAGTTCATCTACAGATATCTACAGATACAAATAAAAATGTCATGGCATGTTTTTGAGAAGTTTATCATAACATTTAAAATTGTAATAATATTTTTTACAACATTAAAAATGTTTAGAGATGGGAAGTGTTGCTAGGTTTACTTTTACCCTTCATCTTAGTTCTGTATGCATTGAACACTTGGAAACTCATTTAAAAGTGAAAACTAAAGTGTACATTAGTATTAGAGTGCCTTTGCTCCAAGATGTTACTAGCATGACTGCAAATGTTTGAATTTTATGTTGGATTGGTAAAAAGTAAAATACCCACTTAATACAGCTTTGTGGAATCTTTTCCTCAGACCGAACCTAATTACCCCCCAATCCCCCCTCCCTTTTCCCATTTTCCCATCCTCCCTTTTTCCCTTTCCTCCTCTTCCTCCTCATCCCTCCCTTATTTCCTTCCCATTTTTAACCTGGGAGCTTCCCTCCACAGGCATTCTAGTTCCTAGGTAGGGGAAGGGTATCGTGGTCCATCCCATTCCGTTGAGGTCCTTGGTGGTGGTGTAGTTTGCCGTGGAATCTGGATCGCCTGGGGATGTCCCGTTCCTCTCCGGTCTCCCGGGAGGGCCTTGGTATCTTTCGGGCGACGGGTGTATCTCTGGAGGCCACCTTCGGATTCCGGGGTGGTGGCCGAAGGCGGTATGCTTTGTGGCGGATATCCGGCCGCCTCTCTTGTCCGCCGAGGTGGCTCGGTGGATGTGAGGTTGCTATCCCGGATTGCTGGTTTACTGGCATGAAGGGTAGGGTATGGCACGGGTTCCATGCAGCATCTGCACTACTAGCGGTGTTGAGGTCCTCTTGGGCGCGGAGGGGTTACGCCCTTCCATTCCTCCTAGGAGCTATTCCTCCACGTTCCCCTTTTTTATTCTTTTTATTTTCTTTCTTTTTTTCTTAAAAATAAAAAGAAAGAAGTAACCTAACCATGGCTGACCCAATCCATGAACCCAATACCCCGGGCCCCTTCTTGATACCGCACCTAGTTCTGACCCTACCTCGTTCCCGGACAACTTTTCGGACAACTCTAATACCCTGTACCTCTTGCTGGTGCCTGCTCGTCACCTGCTTCAGGTACTGGGGTTCCGACCGGCCCTTTGACGTATCTGACCTTCGCTCTTCTCTGACCTTGATTCCGGCTTCTCCTCGACGGTGCGGCAATTTCGATCGCTCGCCCGTCTCCCATCGAACCACCCCGGTCCCACATCCAAACGACCACGACCCTTACATGACGATTCGACTCTTCCTTCTCGTTCATCTCAGAAACGCCTAGCACGTCGCGCACTCCCTTAGATACTTTGTTTCACACTCCTCAATGGACAAAGTTTTACTCTCAGACCGACTACTCCAACTACCTATCTTTCCGATCATAGTATTGGTAAAGCTCTCCTACGCCATGTAGGCAAAGATATCTCTTTCACGCTCTCAAGAGCGGCACTCGCATCATCACAGTCCAGAATGCTGGCCAAGCTCGCGATCTTTCCCTTCTTACGACCATAGATACTATTCCTATCACTATTGACAAGCATCATTCTCTTAATTCTTGTAGTGGTACTGTCATTTACCCCACACCATTGTCCAACGGAATTTCCAGACATGTGGTGAAGACATTTTAGAGCAACTTGAACTCCAAGAACTCCCTATCCTTAAGGTTGACACTTTTACCCTCCCTGCCAATAGCGAAGACGTTTCCATGCAATGTAGCTCGTTTAATGTTTGACTGCCGGAACTCCCACCTTCGGTATATATTGCAGG
>WNWK01006523.1:0-85000 GCA_009830355.1 Cherax destructor
ATAGCCTCTTTACCACAAGGAGCCCCCCTTAAAGAGGATAGCTGATAATAATGATAGGAATTGTATTAAAATTAAGAATTGCCTAGTTATGATATTAGCAGATAATATTGATAGGAATGGCATTAAAATTAAGAATAGCCTAGTTATTATGAGAAAGGAAGCCTGATTAGGAAAAATTCACACAAGCATATTAACTGACATAATTTCCAGATTGTTCTGAAAGGTTCTGTGACACCGGTTGACAAATGAGGGATTTTTTTCCTTCTATTTCATTAGTTAGAAGGTTGTAAATGAAGGTATGTAATGATCCAATATTGTAACTTTTTGCGTCACATGACCTGTTGTTCCCGGCAGTTAGAAGCTCATGGCTGGCTATTAACTATCTTCTAGTATTTCCTCATGCTATCTGCAAACTGTGAGCCCTACCCTACCCACCCCATTTTGGGTGTGGGGTGGGGACCGGTGTGTGGTTGGCATCCTGCTTCTCTCTCAGACAGACTGGTTAGCTGGCTCCACACTACCACTCTGAAAACTTACCCTACTTCACCTGTTGTTGCCTTTGCACAGCTCCTGATGATGCACTAAAGTATGAAAGTACTTGAGCTAAAGATTTCCATCCCCCATGGCTTGTCTTGCATTCTTGCATGCATATATAATGGGGTTCACCTCTGGTGTAAATTGTGGGACCCATAGCCTCGGAGAAGTGGATAAAAAGGCTTCAAGGAAGAATATTTGGATTTCTTCCTGAAACAATTTGAATATTCCACTTCCCTTACCACCCCATCTTTTTGTTCTTTTTTTACCAATAGGTATATTTTATTTCATATGGTACGAAAGATACGAGATACATTGTTGATGTAAAGATGGTATATACAGTACATAAAGTGTACATACACGAGATACATGTCTAGTACATATTGTTACGCGTTTGTCACTGATAATGTGAAACTCTCATCCAGCTCCTTAGAGCTGGGGCACGTGCCCAAAATACAGCAGGCATTACCCCTCTGAACAGCAGCGCTGAGTCGCTGGAATAGAAAACTAACTGCGGGTTGTGTGTGTATTGTTCCAGTCACGGTATTGTGCCTTTTTTTATTTCTGGGATCCTAGTTACCCTGAGGAGTCTTTTGCCTAGCTCCTTAAGGAACTTAGATGCACTCTTTCCCCATGAGCCAAGGGTCTCCAAGCCTATGGGAACAAACATATAATGATGAGCAAGTACTCTGTATTTTCTACTTTTGGGACTCCCTGAAGCTGGCAGCTGCCCCTCCTACCTCCCTGGTGTATTGGAGATAGGTATCAGCAGGTGGTGTGTAGTCCCACACCACCTGCTTGCCGTCTGTCCAGGCTTGAAAGATGATACCATCTGGACACTTTTAACTGCCATCAGCTCTGCATAGTTGGGGTGGCTCCCTTACTGCTAGACATCCGGCTGTTGTGAGGCTCCTCTTGATAATGTTATTAACCTCCTCATGTCTTGCAATCTTTCCCTCGGATTTACGGCACACAAGACCATGGTACCCGAATCGGTCTGCTGCTTCATTGCCACAAATACACCTGTGTTCGGCGAGAATAGGGGCGGCAAGTTGAAGAGCAACACCAATTCGGATGGTCTGTGGGTCGAGGCGTATGCCAAGGCTGGAGTTAGGAACAGCCAACATAAAAGT
Organism: Cherax destructor; assembly: GCA_009830355.1. Lineage (NCBI taxonomy): Eukaryota > Metazoa > Arthropoda > Malacostraca > Decapoda > Parastacidae > Cherax > Cherax destructor. The sequence continues at coordinate 1,668 of WNWK01006523.1, forward strand.
CCCTTGTATGAGCTCTCACTGCCAGGTGGGCGGCTCTATCCTTCCCTGACACACACTGAAGCACAGTTGAGGCTATATTCTCCACAATTGGGCCATCCCAGTGCGAGTTTGTAGTTGTTGGGGAAAGCAGGTCTGGTTTCAGAGCCCGTTAGATTATCCCAGATCATTGCTCCATCAATGAACTTTTGATCCTGGACTCCAATCTTGTCCCTAAGATGTTCAGGGAGAATCGCTGCTACAAGCCCTCTGGATGCAACGCATATATATATATATATATATATATATATATATATATATTATATATATACACACACACACACACACACACACACGAGAGAGAGAGAGAGAGAGAGAGAGAGAGTGGAAACTCTGTTTTCGTCAAATTTGGTTTTCAAAGATTTTTCTCATCAAAATATTGTCCCAGTTTCCGTTCATCACCTCGGTTTTCGTCTGCCGTACTGAACATGTCTGCCTGCCACTCACACATTCTGAGTCAGTCTAGCTTTGTTTCTCGTCAAGTGACCATCACCCTGCACGTTCATACGAAATATTTTGTAATAATCCATTGTTTTTTGTGCTTGTTTATTGAGTGCGACTGCTAAATAAGCCACCATGGAGCCAAAGAAAGTTCCGAGTGCCAACCCTTTGATAAAGAAGGCAAGAAACATGATAGAATTCAAGAAAGAGGGTGGTAGTGATGGTGGTAGAGGGTGGTAGTGATGGTAGATGGTGGTAGAGGGTCTTCCATACGCCAACAAGAGTCTTCAATAAAGGTAAAACTGATTTACATGTCAATTTATCCATTAAAAATAGTGCTTTATATTTCTCATTGTTTTCTGTATGTAAAACTATAGTTATTCTCTATAACAGCCTGGTTGATCAGACCCTGATCTACCATGAGGCCTGGTCTCAGACTGAGCTGCGGGGGCGTTGACACCCGAAACCCTCTCCAGGTAATATTTTTGGGTGTCTGGAACAGATTAATTGGATTTACATTATTTCTTATGGGAAATATTGCTTCAGTTTTCGTCGAATTCGGTTTTCATCAGACTCTCTGGTTCGGATTAAAGACGAAAACCGAGGTTCCACTGTATATATATATATGTAAAACACGCTGACAATCTCCCACCAAGGTAGGGTGACCCAAAAAACAAAAACACTTTCACCATCATTCACACATAATCACTGTCTTTGTAGAGGCACACATATATGACAGTTTAGATGTCACTCCAAAGTCCAGCTAACCAGTTTTCTTGAATTCATTCACAGAATATTACCCTGCTCACACTCCAACAGCTTGTCAAATCCCAAAAAAACTATTCATCTTAATTCACTAGTCTAACATGCTCTCCCCCTTCCCCACACAGTTGACCCTCAAATAACAGGTCCACTTATAGGCAGATTTTTTTCAATAAATAGATTGGAATTTTATTTTTTGAGATCTGCAACAATTTGAAAAAGCTCGCAGACGGACCGTGTAGCTTAGAAATATTGAAAAAATTAAGAAAAAGGTGTCATAAATGCATAAAATATATGTAGATACTAGTCTATTTTATCATTTACTACCATAAAATATACACAAATCTATTATAGAAAGTTAAAATTTATGAAAACTTACGAACACAGATTGTACTCGACGCCACTCACAATCAAGAGAAATGTAAACAAATATTTTTTTTTTTATTAACACATCGGCCGATTCCCACCAAGGCAGGGTGGCCCGAAAAAGAAAAACTTTCATTATCATTCACTACATCAGTCTTGCCAGAGGGGTGCTTTACACTACAGTTATAAAACTGCAACATTAACACCACTCCTTCAGAGTGCAGACACTGTACTTCCCATCTCCAGGACTCAAGTCCGGCCTGCCGGTTTCCCTGAATCCCTTCATAAATGTTACTTTGCTCACACTCCAACAGCACGTCAAGTATTAAAAACCATTTGTCTCCATTCACTCCTATCAAATACGCACACGCATACTTGCTGGAAATCCAAGCCCCTCGCACACATAACCTCTTTTACCCCCTCCCTCCAACCTTTCCTAGGCCGACCCCTACCCCGCCTTCCCTCCACTAGATTTATACACTCTCGAAGTCATTCTTTTTCGTTCCATTCTCTCTACATGTCCGAACCACCTCAACAACCCCTCCTCAGCCCTCTGGATAATAGTTTTGGTAATCCCGCAAATCCTCCTAATTCTCTGCATTATATTCACACCACACATTGACCTCAGACATGACATCTCCACTGCCTCCAGCCTTCTCCTTGTTGTGACATTCATCACCCATGCTTCACACCCATATAAGTGTTGGTATAACTATACTCTCATACATTCCCCTCTTAACTTCCATGGACAAAGTTCTTTGTCTCCACAGACTCCAAAGTGCACCACTCACCCTTTTCCCCTCATCAATTCTATGATTCACCTCACACATCCCTGTCTAAGGCCTACTTTTACCGAGAAATAATCTCCCTCTCTCCTACACACTCTAACCTGAGCCTCACTATCCTCATAAAAGCTCTTCACTGCTTTCAGTAACCTACCTCCTATTCCATACACCTGCAACATCTGCCACATTGCCCCCCTATCATACGCCTTTTCCAAATCCATAAATGCCACAAAAACCTCTTTACCCTTATCCAAATACTGTTCACCTATATGTTTTACTGCAAACACTTGGTCTACACACCCCCTACCTTTCCTAAAGCCACCTTGTTCATCTGCTATTCTGCTCTCCGTCTTACTCTTAATTCTTTCAATAATAACTCTACCATACACTTTACCTGGTATACTCAACAGACTTCTTCCCCTATAATTTTTGCACTCTCTTTTGTCCCCTTTGCCTTTATACAAAGGAACAATACATGCTCTCTGCCAGCCAGTCCCTAGGTACCTTACCCTCTTCCATACATGTATTAAATAATAACACCAACCACTCCAAAACTATATATCCGCCTGCTTTTTTTTTTTTTATATATTATAATCAAAAGGAGCGCTAAACCACAGGGGTCATACAGCAATGTAAACAAAGATGCAATGTTAAATCATAAATCTGTGTGCCCCGTTGCCTGGTGGCTAAAGCTCTCACTTCACATGGTCAGAGTCTGGGTTAGATTCCCAGCGAGGGTAGAAACATTGGTCATATTTCTTTACACTGGTAGTCTATGTTCACCCATCAGTAAAATGGGTACCTGGGAGTTAGTCGACTGGTGTGGGTCATATCCTGGGACAAAACTGACCTAATTTGCATGAAATGCTCTTCATAACAATGGGTTTTCTATATACAGTAGTAGTATGTCATTGATGTCAGCTAGGCGTGTATACCTTGTACATGTACTTGGAGTAAATTAAGATATTATATTATTTTTATCAAATTAACTCTATGACATACTTTACTACTATGCAATGTTAAAGCATAGCTGCATAAAATTAACTCTAGGACATTATGTACTACTGTGATAATTTCATAACCACATCCTGTTGCTATTGCAGTGAGCTCAAGTGTTGTATCTACTTAAAATGCTGTGTAACACTAATCATCTCCATGTAAGCAGTGACTCTCTCCAGTAAATTGCTTATTGCAGTAAAAAAAGATCTCACATTTTTTTGTTTAGTGCAGCACTGTAAACTTTGACCACCATGGGACCTATACATATAACATCTTCATTATTTTTTATCATACAATACAATGCTGACGTAGGTACTGACACATGATTCATCTTATAAACAGAAGACGTAAACTTACAATATCGATGAATACAATACAGTACCGTAAATGTATTTTCTCTTCCTTATTTTCTTAACGTTTTTTTTATCTAACTTTATTGTAAGAATAAAATATATAATACAAAATATGCATTAATTGACTGTTTATGTTATTGGCAAGGCTTCCAGTCAACAGTCAGGCTATTAGTAAAGTTTTTGGGGAATCAGAAGTTATATGTGGATTTTCCCTCAAGGGAGGTTCCTTGATGCTGGTGAGGGGCTCTTCATCTGGGGAAGTTGGATATATGCTCTAGTTCCCTGAATACCTGCCATCTCCCCCCCACATGCGCTGTGTAATCCTACTGGTTTAGTGCTCCCCATGATTATAATATAGTACGTGGATTTTTAACTACGCAGGGGGGTCAGTGCCCCTAACCTCTGCATTGTTTGAAGGTCAACTTTATGTATATCTTCCAGCAAACTGGCCTGCTACCTCTGAGGCAGGGCAACCCCCCCCCAAAAAAAAAAAAACGCTTTCCCCATCACTGCCATGCCAGAGGGATGCCGACACAGTTCAAAATCTGCAAACATCCCCCACCCCTCCTTCAAAGTGCAGGCACCTACCACCCTGTATGTACTACATGTATTTTTGTAAAGCATACTGACATATGTTGTGTTTGTCATTAAGTTTGCAGATAAAATTTTGTAGCCATGCTTTTCAATATATAGTGATCACATCTTAACAGGACACCACATGAAAATTAAAGTCTATATATTCTCTTTTTATACTAAAGTATTATTCATTTTATTCCTTAAAATTCTTACAAACAACATATGGATTAAGAGAAATAATAATGTTTGTTATGCTTTTAAAATAACTCCGCAATCCTGGAACAAGGGATGGTGTAGGGGATCTTGTGGGGCTATACCACTGCTGCTGCCCTCACATTGAGTCAGCCAGAACTGGACTCGCCACCAGCCTGGTTTATTCCCTGTACTTTTAACTGGGCACCAGACTAGGGGACTGGACAGACCCAAGCACAGCACTTTTCCACAGGCCGAACCATCAATCCACTTTAGCTTTCCTACAGTTTATGTAAACTCCTAGACCACAAGTGATAACCACAACACTTAGTTTTAATGAATACAGAATTTTACAGGTCTTGCTGCTGGCCCCTAGGATGGAATTTTATACGGCCCATGGATGCGCTGTGCCAGCTGGCAGTCAGCTCAGAACAGTCCCAATGGAACTAGCTCAACGGCTCAGTAAATCTTAGTGCTATGATATGCATCAAGTGATTCACTCTAATGGGACGATTTCAAGAAGTAATAAACATTCTCTACTTAAAGCACATTTTGCAACGACATATCAACGACTTATCAGAGATAAAACCATTTAAACAGCCTAGTAGTCCAGGTGGGCACACCAGGGAGGGCGCCATCATAACCTGAGGGTCAGGTCAGTATTGCTTATGAGCGGAGTCACGGGGGCTCAGGAGCCTCCGGGTGGAGGGTGGGAGGGCGAAGACATCCTCCCTGGCCGTTCACACGGACACCTACACCAAGGTGGACGTGACCTATAATACAGCAGTTACGTCGCCTCACTCACGCGGCCTCAGACACTACCACGCTTGGCACGGAGGAGAAAGGGGCACACCCCCGCTTCATAACATCAGCAGAAACCGCAGCCATCACTGGAGGCATATATCAGGTAAATAGCTACCGTCTTGCAACAGCCACTTAAGTCAATGCCCTCACTGTTTGGTTGACGGCTACTGCTGTACCCCGAGGACAACTTTGTACCACCACCACCAGCGGGCAGAAGTTCCCGAAAGCAAGCCTTATCAGTCGTGCAAATACTGTATTTAAATATTTTTTTCTGAAGATTGAGAGGCAGTATTGCCTTTGCGTAAATCCAATCCCACTTCTTGTAGTGACTGCCGGCAGTCTTGTGGGTGCTGCCTCACTGGCTGTGACAGGTGGTGGGTGGTGCGCCCCTCAGGAAAATTACATATTTGGCAGGCTTGCTTTACCTTAGTACAATCGTGCTTTGTACCAAGTTGGCTTTGAACTTTAAACAAACAAAAATTCCAGGAGGCTAGTGTATTAGCAAAACAAAGGAACATAACAACAAATTAGGAAAAAAGCTTGTTAATTTCCGTTCCTATATGTGAGGTGTGTTCATGTCACCCATGACCTCTCTGTTTTCCAGAATTGCATGTACCGTAGTATGATTGTTCAGAAGTTTCTTTTGTTTATTTGTCAAGTATTTTCATGTGGTGTATCTTGTGCTGTTAGCTGTTCCTAGACAACAACTATTTACTTCAACACATTTGACAAGGTTCTAATAAACTAGATTGCATCATTAACCTCCTGTAGTGGAACTGTCCAGATAAAAGTTTAAAAAATCTGAAAATTATCCAAAGTAATTTGGAATCAAAATTAACCTAGCTAGAAGAAACGATGCCAAATTGTTTTTAATTTTGCTTTTTGACAAAGCTTCAAGCACATCTGGGCCCCCTTTGTCAGTTTAAGGATACACACATGCACACATTCTGAATGTTATATGCAGGGAGTGAGAGAAGGGAGAAAAAACTTGGCATGTCATTTCCTCAAATTTCATTCTCATAGTAAATCTCTATTTGTTTGCTGCCGACCATTATAGCCTTAGGCAAATCTTGTTTAAGAAACAAAAACTTAGTATGCATAGCACATTATTTTAATTATTTAAGAATACTAAGACTAAGGATTACTGTAATTAAATATTAAGTGCATGCTCATCATGCCCAATGTCATCCACTCTTTATACTGGCATGTTAGGGGACCCGAGAATATCATGTCTGGCACTGGCCATCACTGGCACTGACCAAAGACATAGTGAAGATGCATTAAGGAGTAGGAAATATACACAAACGGCATAGATCAGACACTGCTGTATATAATCAGCGAATATCGAAATGGACTATTCACTGTTTACTAAAAAATGCAAGCTGCTTTCTCAGTTAGCTTACACGTTATATTACCAGAAAATTATTGAATATTCTATACAGTTATTTCTAAACTCAACCCTGCCATGAGTAAATTCTCCATAAATAATCCCACTTGAGAAATAAGCTGGGTTTGTTTAGACATGCTGTAATCCCCAGTGTTTTGGCTCTGTAGTTTACTGTAGTCTTAAGTTTCTCTGGCTGCGGGTAGAGGGTGTGTGAGTGAAAGCCATGTCTGTAGATGGGAAGTTCAAGAAAAGTCATGTGTAATGTTATGTTCTCTGCTTGCAGTGAAAGGTATGTTAAATAATAAACAACTCAGATTTGCCATCATTAAAGCCCTAAATTAAGTACAGTGTGTTGCTGACTAGGATTTGCATTATGGAATTTTTTCATTATTTTATGTCAAAACATGACAGTTGATAACTCCCATTGGCAATTATTAGTGAGGAACACCTCAAATCTTTGCTTGAACTTCTTGTCTGCATGTTTTTTTTTAAATTTGGTCACTCAAAACTTTATTGAAATTACTGTCAAGAGGCAAAACAAATAGTGTGGCATAAACCAGGAGTATGAATAAGGGGACAGACAGAGCTTTTGTCATGTCCTGCTGCAATCATAAGCTAGGAGCTTTGCTAGCTCAGAGTTGAACTAAGTATAACGACACCATTTTACCATCTACTTAAAAATAAGAAAATAAACTAAGAAAGAAAAAGTGAAAAAGCATTAAAATGCTATTCTAAAACACTTAAGACTCTGACAGTGGGGCAGTGTAACAAGCTGGGACTGTAAATATATCAAGTGCTTGTGAACATGTCTGCCCTGTTGCCAAAGCTTATCAATTTACACCTACATTTACCAACAATGTATCCTTGTTGCCACTAACATTGCCTCCTACTAACTTACATTGGGTCATCAGTGTAAGACTACTGTCAAAAGATCAGCCATTATTAACCTTGAAAGCAGATTCTATACAGCTTGTCAATCCATACCAAACAGACAGGACCAGCCTTATTGAAATTAACCATAGATTTAAGAATGTCGGATCCTTTGACGATTATTGCAACAAAGACCAGTTACCACTAGTTAGCTACATCATGATATTAACACACATGTCCATAATATCAGGTAAGATCCATGTTATAAGTTAACTGGTGACCTATACTTAACATACCAATGAGTGGATCAGTGTCCATCAAATATTACAGTGAACTGATCATTATTATAGAGTAGACAGTTCAAAAGTAATGTTGTGCCTAATCATGGAATAATTTTAGAAACATAACACACTATTGTTGAACAGTATTGTACATTCCACTGAATGAGCATATAGGATACACTAAATAAACTTCAGTGTAAGGAGAAATGCGGTTATGGCTTCCTCAGTACGACCTTTAGTCAAGGACTTACAATCACAAACATAAAACTCATACTTTGACTGATTTCAAATTCCATTCTGATATTTGTAAAATTACCATGCTAAATTGATAGTTCAGCCATTACTGAAGTTTACCCAGTTTACCTACCTCATGTAATATGATTCAGAATAATGATAACGGTCATATAAAGAGAGCGTAGGACGGACAGTGGGATACTGCCCAAGCTTCCAACTCAGGGAGGGTTTATACTGCACTTATCCTACTTATGATAATTGCTGGGCTCCTCAGGAAAGACATTACAAGTATGACCACTTACACTTCATCCATCTAAAAATTAAGGGTCCAATAAAGCAACTTTGATGTGACAATATGCATAATGCAAAGAATACATTCAACTTTCAGCATTTGCACCATTTCAACAAAACTAATAAAAATTCAATAATTGTCAGGTACAAAAAAAAAAAAAAAAAAAAAATTAAAAAGCACAACTGATGACTAACATTAAAAGCACAAAACATATGCAATGATTGGTAAGTGTATGTGTTTGTATGTATGTGTGTGTATTTATGTATGTATATGTATATCTATATATAATATATATATATATACATACATACATGTACACACACACACATGCATGAATGACTTGTATAACCTGGAGTGATCTGTGTGCCTCAAAATGTCACTGACAATTCCCTGAAGGGTCCAGCGAGAAGAGAAACACTAGGCCCCCAACCTCTTTATGGGTGGGAAGCATGAAAGTCCCTAACAACCATCTCATGACCACATAGCCAGCAGTCTCTCCTAAATGCCATTAACTCCCAGAAACTATCAAGTAAATACTAAGAATTCCATAGATGCTAATAATCTCTGGGAGTTAAGAACATAAGTAATTGTAAATAACTACTGGTAATTACTCACAATCAATGGGACTGTAAGCAACCCTAGCTAGATATTGACAACTATATTATTCCCTGCCTGGCTGCCAACAACCCTGGTGTACCCTGCAGGTTACTAAAGCAGCAATGAAGCTGAAATGACCCAGGTACAATGGGCCATTACTGCTGCTGCTGCTGTTTGTGGTAGGTAGTGGTGGTACTGGACCCTCACTCAGCCATCTTGTTGGGGATGTGTCTTGAAGATGAGAAGCAAAGCTTCATGATGAATGGAAACTTGCTGTCTGTTGGCAGAAGAAATTCATTGCTCATTAAGGTTAAACTATTGCAAATAATGAAAAACAAAAATTATAATACTATGCCTGAAAAAAATAAAAAACTAACCCACACTTTGGAAAGGAAAATTTAAAAAAATTCTGGTTCATGCTAGGCCTTATCAAGTAATGATGGAGAACACCATTTTAATAAAAGTCTCCTGTAAAAATATGTTCATTAGTTGAGAATTACATAAACAAAAATATCACAAAGTACAGAATTCAATGCAACACTTACTAGGGTTGGGAATGGGGGCATGATTACCAATCACCAGTGCCTCTAGGGCCTCAGAGATGTTAGCGAACTCAAGGAGTCCACTGGAGCTCCTCTCAGCTGTGAGGAATTAAAGATCTAGATAATGAAGTTGTTCTTAAGTTTACTTAATATGACTAAAATGACAAATACCAAAATAATTCATAAAAATATATCATGTACATTATATTTACAATATTTCAATGTAGCAAAAATGCCCCTGACACACACAAGCTGTATTTAAATTTCATTAATCCTAATCAAAATGGAATTAAATTGTAATTCTTAATGCTATTTTCTCAATTGCTATAAAAATTGAATGCTTGTAAAAGTCACATACAGCAGTGCCTGTCAGAGGATTTAAAAACAAAAATGTAATGGTGGTTAATAGAGATCCTTAGTCTCTCACACTTGTCACTCACACTTACTCTTTGATGGGAAAAGCTTGATGCTCTTGGGTTCAGTAACTTCCCCATCAATGAACACCTGTTTCAGTGCATCTTCCTCCAGTCCTGGAGGGGTGTTGAAGAAGTGCAGAATCTGCAAAGAACAGTAACCTGTTAAATAGTTTGCACTTGCATGGTTGCCATTCTTTTCTTTTTGCATCAAACAAACGTAATATTGCAGGCAAATCTTATGAGCTTTTCATTGTATTCAGAAAGTTTCTGTACAGCCTCTCCTCACTTAACGACGGAGATAGGGGCCTAAGACCCCATTGGTAAATGATTTCGTCGCTAATCGAGGAATCACCCCTTACTGACACTTCAAAAGTGTCACCACCCAAAATTAAAACATTTAGCTTTTAATCTGTTTATTATTAACTGTAATACAACATGAAATAGGTCAATGACTTACTTCCGAGATATTCCAGGAAACTTGTGCATAGCTGATTACTTTTAATTTTTTTTTTTTTTTTTTTGAGAAAATTGCACTTTTTTCAGTCTTTGCAAAGGGTAAGAGTGATCTTCTATAGTTGCCCTTCAGGCGTGTAACATTTTCTGTTATGGTCGTGGTCACTTTTTTTTGTTACCCCTCCTCGCCCTCCACCCTTCAATACCTCTCTATATAATGTCAGTTTTTATTAATTTGGGCATCTTTATCATGCTTCTACACTATTTATATTACAGTGGTCCCTCAGTTTTTGCCGAAAATTCGTTCCAGAATGCTGCTCAAGTGCCATTACCGAACGAATTTACTTCCTTAAGAAATAATGTCACGTAGGTTAGTCTATTTCAGACCCCCAAAAATACACTTGCAACAGCACTTACGAAAATACACTTACATAAATGTTCGAGTTTGGAGATGCACGAAAACCGAGGGACCACTGTATACCTAATATTATTCTGGAGTAAATATGATAGGTAGAGAACCTTTATTGATAGTAACAGTATAATTATACAATATTTTATAGTGCCGTGAACTTACACATCCGTACGTCAAGGTGAAGCATGAGTTACTGAGAGACTGCTCGTGCCTTCTCCCTCTCTAGCACACCCTCCAATACCTCTCCATATATGTCAGTTTTTATTAATTTGGGCGTCTTTATCATGCTTCCGCTGCCTAGTTATTATGGCTTGAAATACTGTCGATGCTTTCACTGCCTCTTTCACAATCTTTATCCTTCAAGATAGTGAAAATGGTAGAATGTGCCAGTTTCAAGTCATTGGCTATCACTTGCACTTTCTTACCAGCTTCATACTAATTTATAATCTTCATTTTCACCTCAAGATCGAGAGCCTTCCTTTGTTTCTTGGGGCTTCCTTCAGGTGAAGTCAAGATCTTCCTTTTAGCCAACATCTTGTACTATGGGATGCACAATAAAGTGCAAATTTGTACAAATATGTAGCCCTGGAGACAGTGAAAGCTAGTGTACTGAGTGGCTGTAGGAAGGAGTCTGAGATACTTGACACTGAGACGCCGCGCTGCCTGTTTCCATGACCCAAGTTCTCGTATGGCATGAAATAGACTAGTGGGAGAACCTGAATGATTAAACTCGGTGAATATGTCGATGGTAATAATAATAATAATAATAATAATAAATAATCGCTCTGGAGCAGTTTAAATGTCATATGTATTTTGTACAGGTTTGGTAGCTGACATTTAAACCACTCCAGAGCAATTGTTATTATTATGTATTATTATTACCATCCACATACCTTGTTCACCGAGTTTAATCATTTATTAACCCTTTGGGGGTCGCCAGGCCCTCTCCCAAACTCGTTCTCAGGGTGGCAAATTTTTCGGGAAAAAAAAAAAATTATTATGAAATGATATGAGAATCTTTTTCCGATCATAACGACACCAAAATTATGAAATTTGATCGAAAACTAACGGAATTATGCTTTCGCGAAATTAACGGTATCGATGACATTTACGCATCAGCAATTTTGCCCACTTTGAGCCCTATTTTCGGCAAATTCCAATGTTTCAGTCTACTAAAATTATAGCTATTTCGCTAGAATTCCATTTGTTTTATCAATTGAGTACAAGAAACCGCCAATTTACCGATTTCAGCTACTCAATAAGGTGGTCAGAAATTGGCAATTTGGCCAATTTCACACAAATTTCAAAAGATGCCAATTTCAAAATAGGGTCCAGAATAAATAAGACAGACATTCCTGGCACTCAAATAACATTTTATCCGTTCATTAGTCACGTCTCCAGGGCCCTTTTACATTACTTTTGCTTTCCATTTTGAATTTTTATTCTCACAAAAAATAGAAGATTTACTGTTATGTATACAACTGCATCACTGTAAAAATGGTACATATAAATAATATCAGCGCACTTGTGCAAGAATATTAGACTACCCAGTTGATGTGTATTGGACGCATGGCGTGATTTGTTTACTCTTGAACATCGGCAAAAATCGAACATTTTTGCTACTTTGCGCTCAGTTTCAAGGTACTTGTCATCATGAAACCAGTCAAAATTATCTCTATTTCTGTAATATATTATCCATTCTATCAAATGAGACTGAGAATACAAGCATAAATACCATATGAAAATAGACTGCAAAGTCAGTTTTAAACCAAAAACACTCAGTTTTTTTTTCCTCATTATGCACTGTGGTGCAGGATTTTTTTTATACTGTGCACACTGACCGCACAGACCCATTCTCTCACATCTAGGCCTACCAGCCTGTTTCTGTTTGATTCGAGGGCGCTAGAATTTAGGCGTACTAGTACGACGAAAACTCTGGTGCGTAAGCCGTACTAGTACGGCCGAAACCCCGAAAGGGTTAAGCTGCCACGAGACACAGAATGAAATAATAATAATAATAATGAATTAGCTAGTGTGTTCGTCTGTGTTTACATTGTCTCTTTCGTGGCAGCTTAATTAAGAAATGATTTAACTCAGTGAATAATAAAATAGAATTAATCACTCTGGGGCTCTTTAAATGTCATACGTATTTCATATAGGTTTGGTAGCTTTACAAGAAATAAATCTTTATCTTTATTAATTATTATTAAGATAAAGATTTATTTCTTGTAATAATAACAATCGCTCTGGAGTGCTTTAAATGCCAGCTACCAAACCTATACGAAATACGTATAACATTTAAAGAGCCCCAGAGAGATTAATTATATTTTATTAATAATAATATTTTATTATCATCATCATCATCATCACCATTGACATATCTTGTTCACTAAGTTTAAGAAATGATTAATTAAACTGCCACGAGAGACCGAGAATGTAAACACAGACGAACACACCAGTTAACGCCTTTACTGTGAACTTCTTTTTGTACTTCTTTTATTTTCCTCTCTTTCCTCTTCCAAGTGCTGCTGCACTTCTATCTTGTACTATGGGGTGCACAATCAAGTACAAATTTGTAGTCTTGGAGACTTCAAAAGCTACTGTACTGAGTGGCTGTAAGAAAGAGATTGAGATGCTTGACTCTGAGACACTGCGCTGCCCGTTTCTGTGACCCAAGTTCTCGTATGGCATACAATACTGACTTGTCGGAGATCCCATCGTAACTCCGAGTTGTCGGTAAGTGAGGAGAAGCTGTATTTACAAAGTGCTCTGATGTACAAAGTTATTAAATGGTATTAAAAAAAATATTTTCATACATACTAGCACTTTCAGGTCAAAACCATACTAAAAAATAAGATCATTCAAACTACTTCAGTTACATTCAGTAAACACTTTTATTTTGTATTTCTTATTCCTTTTTAATTTAGCAAGCCTGGTCCAAGACTGGGCATTGGCTGCAATAATTACCAAAGCCATTGACCTACACATATGCACAAATAACCCGCACATAGAAGAGAGGAGCTACGACGACGTTTCGGTCTGACTTGGACCATTTACAGAGTCACACTAACAAAAAGGAGAGGAGGGAGTATATATAGGCCAGCAGACAGGGACGGGAACAAGAGAGGAAGTGGTGGAGATAATAAGTAGTAGTAGTAGTGAATCAGTCATATACTAAGAAAGAGGAGCACTGCAAGGGAGTTAGGGGCCCACAGAGGGTAGGAGCAAGAACACAGAGGGGGGAAAAATAATTAAGGCATATGAAAGAAAACCAAAAGGAGAGAGAAGAAAGAGGGAAGGGGAAAAAAGAATCAGGTTAAAGTCAAAGGTGTTCTGAAGTTTGGAGCATTTAACAATGTAATGGAAAAGGAAGGCATCTACAAAGACAAAAGCCAGGACTAAGATTCATACAAGGAAAGTTGTGCATAAGAGAGGATTCAACCAGACGGCGCCTGTGAAAGTTAGACGTAGGGTAGACGTCGTCGTAAGCTCCTCTCTTCTATGTGCGGGTTATTTGTGTATTGTTCCAGTCACAGTATTGTGCCTTTTTCTGTTACCTACACATATGTATGCTTTTATACTACTACTACTATTACCCCTACAGATACACATTTATGAAATCTTCACCTAGTCTGACATAAAAGTAAAATTCCAATTTGAGGGTAACAAGGAATGATGAGATTACAAGAGCTGTCTTTTCTGTTTCTGGAAACAAAAGATACAAGTTTATATTTATAAGCTTAAACAAGAAAAGAATGTAAAATTGTGGTGACATGCCCAAATACAGCAGACCCTTACCGAATGCAGAAACATCGACATATAAGTGTTAAAAGGGTTATGTTATGAGAATTTTAGTACAGCCCCTCATCCCATTTTTATTTTTTAAGGAAGAACAATGCACAACTTGGTTACCTTCTAGCACCAACATAATATAAATAGAATTGTCTAAGAAATAAGCATACTTTAATTTTAAATAATGCGTTTCTTGATCAAATTATTGGTTCAAACTAGGCACCCACTACACCAACATCAAAGAAGTAAGCACTATCATGCAAAGGGATTCTCTGAATCCTGACTGGTGTCATGGCAACCCTAAAGTATTGTCTGCAATCAGGGTCCCTCTACCACACGTTTATCAGTGTCATTCACTACAATATAAAAATGTAAAATTATAGCCAGAGTACATATCACAGTAAAAGGCATAGTAATGTATAGTGTGTAATGTGTGATACAGCACTTAACACTTGTGGTACATGATCTGTTAAGCTATTAATGTGTACTGAATACAGTGGACCCCTGAGTAATGAGCACCCCGGAAATCGTACAATTATGTAAGTATAATACAGTGGTACCCCGACTTACGATGGTCCCCAAACACACCCTTTTATGTAAGTTTATTTTTTTAAATGCTTTTGTAAGTGTAATTTTGGGGGTCTAAAAGGACTAGTATATTTTACATCATTTCTTATGGAGATAAATTCGTTTGGTAATGGCACTTGAACAGCATTCTGGAATGAAAAAATATCGTAAGTCGGGGTACCACTGTATTGCAAGTGCTTTTGTAAGTGTATTTTTGCGGGGTCTGAAATAGACTAACCTACTTGACATTATTCCTTAAGGGAGTAAATTCGTTCGGTAATGGCACTTGAGCAGGTTTCTGGAATGAATTATGCTCGTTACTCGGGGGTCCACTATATTTTAGCTCCTCATTTAAGAGTTCTATATTACATAAAACACAAGTTAAGGTTAGGACAGGAGGAACCTAGTAAAAATGACTAAGATACATAAAACACTAGTTTGGTAATCTCCAGCAGGCAGGGGTGGTAGGTGAATTCCTCGTGTGGTTTGTGGTTACTTAGTGGATAAAGTGAAAAAAATTCTGCACAGTGTTGTACCTCAATTCCATGCATTAACTTCATTGTCTTGCTAGTTTTTTTAATTATACTTCTTGCAACACAATAAGATAAGTGTGTAAATCAAGGTCATATAATACAAGGATTTACTGTATTAATTATTTACCTTTGAAGGAGGCTGTATCCTGTTCTTTGAAGCCATTTCTGGGTTAATGAATCTATTGTTCTTATTCCCCATGTAATCCTTGAATGATGGGGTACCGTCTGGTAGATCATAAGGTTGCTGTACATCAGCCAAAAATGCCTGCTTAGAATACCTGAAAAAAATCATTTTATTTTATACACATAATCAATGTTGCTTGTATAGTTTACTAGTAGTACAGTAAAGGAAAAATTATAATTATCGCCATTGGAAGAGTGAAGAGCAAGTTGTAATGTACCAGTTTTGTATTTTGTATTCCTTTTGCAGTAAGGAAAGAAATGGTAGTGTAAACATGATACTATCCATGAAGGATTTAGGAAAGCATGTGAGAGGGAGAGAAGTATAGTACCGTGCGTGCCTTCTGAAAAGACTAGCAGGAGGTTTTAACTTGGTGTTTTGCCCATGAACATCTAAAGAGACAACTACAAAGCTATTAAGTGAGGGGAGGGGGAAAAGAAACCAAATTCAAGCAACCATGGAAAAATTAATGAATGACTAAGGGTCATGCATCACTATCTGGTGGCCAATTTGTAGGCAAGAGTACTGTTTCCCCTACAATCAACCGTTAAGGGAGGGAGGGTGGCCAAAAGATCAACTGTGCTTTGATTTAAACTGTTTGTTAGTTATAAGGATTAAGAGGGATGTCAGGTTTACAACAGAAAGTAATAGGAGAATTGTAGGTGCTTATGGGAGAATGGAAAGTCCCAAACTGTAAAATGTACTGAAGCATTATGAGAAATCCAGTGAGCACATTTTGAATGAAATTCTGTGGACCATGCTAAAAGAAAGAAGTTGTAACAAAAGAGGAAGGTTGGGTGATAATGTAGTTACTGGACTAAGGGAGGGCTGGGAATGTTGCCATGCCTCTCAACAAAATGAAAAGCTAACAGTGATGCTTCTGTTGTCTGTGAAAGGTCAGGTATTGCACAGGAGATACCTTCCACAAAAGACCAAATTAACAAATATGGAGGTTTCCTCTTTACAGCATTTGTTTTGCTGTCACACCATTAAGGGATAGTTTTTAAGGTGATTTAAGTGTAGAATAATTGGGACAAACATAAAACTTACCCTAGCTGCATCTTGCACCCAAAGAATGTGGTATTGTGAAGGTTTGCAACAGCACGCTCCACAGCAAGTGCATCTCCCATCTGCACCATTGCACAACCTTCCTTTGTTTTCAAGAACTTAATCTGTAATAAAAAAGATGTTAAATAGCTCTATGTTTAAAATTATTTACCTTATGATCAATAAATTTGGTATTACAGCCTCTCCTCACTTAATGACGGAGTTCCATTCCTAAGACCGCGCTGGTAAATAGATTCGTCTCTAAGCAAAAAGCATACTATAATGGTAGTGGGTTTGTCAACCATCTCTGATACTGTTTTAATGTCACCTTTGCACCATTTATAATATTTTTAGTATATTTTTTAAATATTTATACAGTAGTGTATACTGTATATTGTAATAAACAAAATAGAGGAAATCAGCACTAATATATATTATTTAGGTACGCATACTGGTCAAAGAGCCCGTCGTAAGCCTGAGTCGTCGGTAAACGAGTACATCGCTAAGTAAGGAGAGGCTGTATATTAAACTAAGAATCAGAATCCTTTACAAATTTTAAATGTATCAAGAATTTATAACTGTGAAAATGTAAATTTAACATTTACACACAAATGACTACTATTTTTCTTACCCTCACAATGTTGCCATACAAGCAAAGCAAGTTGAAGATGCGATCAGCATTCATCTTATCCTTGTTAAGTCCATAAACCATAAGAACAGCACCCTGCTGGGGCAGACCAGGCTGTGGCTGGCCCATTCCTGAAAGAGATGCACCACCAGGGCCACCAGCTCCACCCATGAAAGGTCCACCCTGACCCTGACCCCCAGCACCCATCAGTCCACCACCACCACGTAGTCCACCATTGCTCATGCCGTTGTTTAACCCAAGCCTGGAAATTGGAGACGTTTTTAAGAATTATCGATCATCAGTTACATAAACATTTTATTTTAAAGTTTGTGAATTTTGGCCATTTTATGCCATAATAATTTCTCTTAATTTGTACAAGATATTTTTTTTTTAACACATCAGCCAAGGTGGGGGAGAAGAAAAAATGACACCATTTAGCCCTTTTTTTCTAGATGCATAAAAAATTGCCTGATCCACTGAAATAATATCCTCACTAACCATCCTGGTGCAGGCACTAAGTGCAGAAAAGCTATATACAGAAAATACACAAACCCTCTGACATTCAATAAACTACAGTATAATCCTATTAAACAATATACAAATTAAAGTTTTTATAAAATTAAAGATATTGTATTATTAGTCACTTGAAATATGTTTTACATAAAAATTATACTCAAAAATACCTCAAAGCATGATTAACACAATGTACAAAATTGCTACACAATAGAAAATGAGAAACCCAAGTTACCTGTCTGGCATAGGACTACTGAAGAGACTTCCAGAACTGCGAGGTCCACCCATTTGACCATTCATACCACCTCCTGAAAATAAAAAGGAAAAACTTGACAACCCCCAAAAAAAAATAAAAATAAAGAAACCCATATTCAAGACAACACCGTATGAACATTTCAGTGCACACAATTTTGTATATGTAATTGCTACTCGTCTAACTAATTGCTACTCGTGTAACTAATAGTCTGTGCTCGTGCATGTTGATACAATGTTCTCTTGTGCCCGGTAAAAAGCCCCTGCTTTTTCACTTGGTTTATTTTACATTTACTCCCATATCTTTCACTCCATTTTTTATTAACTTAACAATTTAACTTCTTGTTGCACTCTATAGCTTCTTCCTATTAGTGTACGGGTTGTACTTATAACGGCTGCATCACGGCTGTTCACGTGATATCCCACCGCTGCCACCATTTGTGTAGTGGGGTTCTTTGCATAGATTTGGTAATATTAACAGACGATGAGCTTGGGTTTTGGTAGCGTTTAATGAGGCGTTGGATATATGGGAGCTGAGAGCCTATGCCTGTGTCCGTCTGTCCTGCACTGAGTCTGGGTGGTAACTGAACACTAGGCCGCCTGGCGCTGAGGCATTCAAAAGGCAGGCCTATCATTGGCTGATGCCAGATCACATGGCCAGAGGTTGGAAATCACGTGAACAGCCGTGATGCAGCCGTTATAAGTACAACCCGTACATTAGAGCTTGCAGAGAACTTTATAACAAATACCTATATTTGAATCCCTGAAGAGTCCAAAACCACTAATTTTTCCAATTCATTTTAATTTACAACTTTAATGTTGAAGAAATATTTTCTAGAAACTCTGCGGTGCATAATTTCAAACCATTCTCTATTGTACTTGCTATACTGTCTAACTTTATGCCCCCAGAGTAATTTTTTGTGATGAAACTGACTTCTCAGACTTCATTATTTCTATGGCTGAAGGCCAGCTATCATTCTTTATTGCTCATTTCCCTCAAATTAATGAGATAGTGAATGGTTTATTTTTTTTTTGTTTTTTGTCCAATTTCAATGAAATTTTTACTGTGATTTAAGCGGCATTTGAAACTTACACACTGTGTTTGTAGTGACTTTTTGCCTTAAAAGATATATAGAAAAAATAAATAGTATTCTATAGGGCATGAAACTCTCCCTTCTCTACAAAATTGGTAAGACGTACAATGTTGTAGTTAACATCAAATGGAAGATAAAGGGCTAGATAATCTTTATTTCAAAGTCATTTCAGCAAAATGTCGATAGATTGCATAATAAAAAATGTTGAAGTTTTCTTTTTTTAAGGACTTTTTTTGGGAGAAAAAAATCAATAAAAACAAAACAGTAAAAAATATCGCAAATCAACTCTGAAACTGAATAGAACTATCATTCCTCAAATAACGTGTGCAGCCTGTCCAGATCCCTTTGTAGTTCTGCCTGGTCCTCGTCCAATTGAATTTTTCTCATCAATTTCACATCTGCAAACAGGGACACTTTGGAGTCTATTCCTTCCGTCACGTTGTTCACAAATAACAGAAACAGCACCGGTCCTAGGACTGACACCTGTGTGTGTGGGGGTGGGGGTGAGGGTTGCGTGTGAGGTTGCGTGTGAGGGTTGTGGAGGGTTGTGGGGGGTTGTGTGTGTGTGGGGGTTGTGTGTGTGGGGGTTGTGTGTGTGTGGGGGTTGTGTGTGTGGGGGGTTGTGTGTGTGGGGGTTGTGTGTGTGGGGGTGTGTGTGTGGGGAGTTGTGTGTGGGGGTTGTGTGTGGGTTGTGGGGAAGTTTGTGTGGGGAAGTTGTGTGTGGGGGTTGTGTGGGGGGTTGTGTGTGTGGGGTTGTGTGTGTGGGGGGTTGTGTGTGTGGGGTTGTGTGTGGGGGTTGTGTGTGTGGGGGTTGTGTGTGTGGGGTGTGTGTGTGGGGGTTGTGTGTGGGGGTTGTGTGTGTGGGGGTTGTGTGTGTGGGGGTTGTGTGTGTGGGGGTTGTGTGTGTGGAGGGTTGTGTGTGTGGGGAGGGTTGTGTGTGTGGGAGGTTGTGTGTGGGGGTTGTGTGTGTGGGGGTTGTGTGTGTGGGGGTTGTGTGTGGGAGGGTGTGTGTGTGGGGGTTGTGTGTGTGGGGGTTGTGTGTGGGGTTGTGTGTGTGGGGGTTGTGTGTGGGGGTTGTGTGTGGGGGTTGTGTGGGGGGTTGTGTGTGGGGGTTGTGTGTGGGGGTTGTGTGTGGGGGTTGTGTGTGGGGTTGTGTGTGGGGGTTGTGTGTGGGGTTGTGTGTGGGGGGTTGTGTGTGTGGGGGTTGTGGTGTGTGGGGTTGTGTGTGTGTGGGGGTTGTGGTGTGGGGTGTTGTGTGTGTGGGGGTTGTGTGTGTGTGGGGGTTGTGTGTGGGGTGTGTGTGTGGGGGTTGTGTGTTGTGGGGTGTGGTATGTGGGGTTGTGTGTATGGGGGTTGTGTGTATAGGGGGTTGTGTATGGGGGTGTGTGTATGGGGGTTGTGTGTGTGTGTGGGGTGTGTGTGGGGTTGTGGTGGGGGGTTTGTGTGGGGGGGTTGTGTGGGGTGGGTTGTGTGTGGGGGGTTGTGTGGGGGGTGGGTTGTGTGTGTGGGTGGTGTTGTGGTGTGTGGGGGGTTGTGTGTGGGGGTGTTGTGTGTGTGGGGTTGTGTGTGGGGGTTGTGTGTGTGGGGTTGTGTGTGTGGGGGGTTGTGTGTGGGTGTGTGGGGTGTGTGTGTGGGGGTTGTGTGTGTGGGGTTGTGTGTGGGGGTGTGTGTGTGGGGTTGTGTGGGGGGTTGTGTGTGGGGGTTGTGTGTGTGTGTGGGGTTGTGTGTGTGGTGGGGTTGTGTGTGTGGTGGGGTTTGTGTGTGGTGGGGTTGTGTGTGTGGGGGTTGTGTTGGGGGTTGTGTGTGGGGGTTGTGTGTGTGGGGGGGTTGTGTGTGTGGGGGTTGTGTGTGTGTGGGGTTGTGTGTGTGTGGGGTTGTGTGTGTGGAGGGTTGTATGTGTGGAGGGTTGTGTGTGGGAGGGGGTTGTGTGTGTGTGAGAAGAAAAAGAGAGGACACAAAGAGGACTGAGGAGAGAGAGAGAGGGGGGTTCAGCGGGGAGAAATATATGGGATTAGGTCAGGTGTATTTGAGAGTTTTAAAACTAAGGAAGGAGCAGTAATAATGTTGAAGAATCAGTTATGACAGAAAAAGAGGGAATATAAATTTCAAGGATTAAGTGGATTAAAATTAGGGTCGGATGCGAAAAGTGGGATATACTAAGTGTTTTTGCACACAGAGATAAGAGGAGTGTAGAGATGTTAAGCAAGTGTTCAGGGAGTTTTGAACTAAGTGAGAGTAATTTTTGTAGGGTATTTGAATGCTAAATTAGTGGGAGATATGTTGTAGAGGGTGCGGCAGACAAGTTTGGGGTGCCTACGCAGTCCTTGATGCACACCACATGTGGTTCATGCTTGAATGTGGAGTGGGGAAGTTACAGTAGGCTGAGTGAAGGTTGAGTAGGGAGGGAGGATAGTGGGCTTGAGTGTGGAGGTGGGAATAGTGGGTTTTGAGTGTGGGATAATTGTGTAGATTAGAGTTGAGATAGTGGGCTGGGGTGTGGGGCAGTTGGGTGTTGTGTTGTGGTACAGCGGGAGGCTGGGGTGTGGTGTAGGGGAACAGCGGGGGGCTGGGGTGTGGTGTTGGGGTACAGCTGGGGCTGGGGTGGTGTAGGGACAGCGGGGGCTGGGGTGTGGTGTAGGGGCACAGCGGGGGGCTGGGGCGTGGTGTAGGGCACAGCGGGGGGCTGGGGCGTGGTGTAGGGGTACAGCGGGGGCTGGGCGTGGTGTAGAGGCACAGCGGGGGCTGGGGCGTGGTGTAGGGGCACAGCGGGAGGCTGGGGTGTGGTGTAGGGCACAGCGGGGCTGGGGCGTGGTGTAGGGGCACAGCGGGGGCTGGGGTAGGTGTAGGGCACAGCGGGGGCTGGGTGAGGTGTAGGGGTACAGCGGAGGGCTGGGTGGTATAGGACACAGGGGGGGTTGGGGGACGGAGGCTGGGGTGAGGGTACAGCGGGGCTGGGGTGTGGTGTAGGGCAGCGGGGGCTGGTGTGGTTAGGGCACAGCGGGGGGCTGGGGTGTGGTGTAGGGTACAGCTGGGAGCTGGGGTGGTGTGGGGCACAGCGGGGGCTGGGTGTGGTGTAGGGGCACAGCTGGGGGCTGGGGTGTGGTGTAGGGGTACAGCTGGGGGCTGGGGCGTGGTGTAGGGGTAAGCGGGGGGCTGGGGTGTGGTGTAGGGTACAGCGGGGGGCTGGGGTGTGGTGTAGGGGTACAGCGGGGGGCTGGGGTGTGGTGTAGGGGTACAGCGGGGGGCTGGGGTGTGGTGTAGGGGTACAGCGGGGGGCTGGGGTGTGGGTGTTGAGAGGATGAGACTCAGGATTTTATGTATTAAAATGAACTTACTGCTGAATGGGGTAACATTCATGCCAAACCCACGAGGTTCTTGCAGCAGAGGAGGACGGGAAGAGCCGCCACCGCCGCCACCACCACTACTGTTCTGAGGTTCCTTCGACCCTGTAATGATAAAAAAATGATTTTTGTACTCCATATAAGTTTTATCATGCCCACTTAGGTTATTAGTAGGTATTCTCTTTCACTGTTGCAATAGCTGCTGCTTATAAAATTAAACGCAATGAATTCTCTCCCTGTTCTTTCGGTTATCATTAGCGAACACCCATTGATACTACATATTCTACCATTTGTATTGTCTTCACAACAAGTATTGAAGAAATGATGTCAACTCATCCGATGAGAGCTCTGGGTCACATGACCAACTCACTGTGCCTGTTTTAAAATTAACCTTAAGTATATGCCTAAAAAACACGTCAAAGTATAGACTTTAAAACGGGTGTCTCATAGCACAACAGACTGATGGCTATCAAATAGGGTAAATTATACTAATAAATGTCCTCAAATAAGGACATGTTTACATGACACTAATTGTGTAGGTCAAAACAGTAATTTCCTTAAGTATATTTTGCATTAATTAGCTATAGCCTACCTTTGAATGTAGTGTATTAATGGTTCTTTACCAGACCCACGGCTGGATGACAAGTATCATTAAAGAGAATAACTTCCAACCTTCACAACTCACGCTTTGATATGTGAAGGACTGTTATTACTAGCCAAAGGTAGTGTTAAACAAGAACAATAACAGGTAGATCGTCGTTTCAATTCAGCAGAATGCTCAAGAGTTAAAGATACAGTACTAGAATTTAACTCCAGTCAGTATAGGTGCATTTCGTTTTCTCTTAAGCAGGAAAGGTAACTGAATTAAGCACGTGTTGGGTAACGCAACTACAGAGATAAGAGGCAGCCAAAACGATAAAACGTATTTACAGAATATGTGTAGTACTTAAGGTATCAACAACTCTTACATTTAACGCGAGAATACATGTTTTTTGATTAAATGGTTCCAACCTCCAAGCAATCTGCAAGTACAGGAAAGAAATAGAACTCGGTACAGTATATGAAGATTGTACATTTTTTCTATTGTTTTTATTATATATTTACGAGATGACAGATTTTCAAGAAACGGAATATAGATTACTAAGATAACTGTAATCAATGATATTAAGGTTCTAAAGCCATTAGATTTCTCTTAACCTTTAACTAATAGCGAGACCTCATTTACGAACAACACTACAATTTGTGGGAAAAATAAAGTACTGCACGTTCACTTAAACTCGCCGACGCCAGGCAGCCGGGCTGGGTTTATACTATCGCTGCTAGTAGTAATATCTTTTCAAAATTAATAATCTGCGCTCTAAATCTTCGTGCAATAACATATGAAAAATGTAATTCAACAATTGTCCTTATACGTGTATTTAATACTAAATTCATACATATAAAAGTATGCCAAGCTTGGGAGCACTGCCACAAAAAATAAAGCTAGAACCCCACCCCTTGCACTCAAGATGGGCTAAAAGAAGAGGAGAGGTGTAGTAGTGGAGCAAGTAGTAATAAAACAGAGTGGTGTGGGTGGGTGTTGCGAACATGGCGTGAGTCATGATCAAGACCAAGCTGGGACCAGGCCAACTATCTGGGCCAGTGTTCACCACCATGACGCACTCTTTGGCACTAGATCCACTACCACAACTGCATTATTACAGCTTTGTACCACGCCGCCCACGCCATATACTCTCATTCTCTCCTCAATTTTCACACCTGCACCCACATTCTAGTTTGATACCTTTACTGAAAAACACAGTCCCCTGTATTTCTACAATTCTCACAACATACATTTTCCACCTACCAGCAAAACACACTCCCATACAATTCTCACCTACCCACCTGCAAAACAATACCCCATACCATTTTCTCTCACCATATATTTTCCCCACCTACGTGCAAGGCATCTTGTTCGCTAATTTATTAAGAAAGCTCTTTAAAAGCCACACTGTCACCTACTCACTGACGATTACAGAAACCTTCCTACATTAATACTGCACGCAGCCTATAATTATATATGGAGAGTTGGCCGAGCACCTTTAACAGGCGGCTTAGGGTTACCTATAGGTTACAGTAAACGTTTCAGGGCGTTTACTTGTGGTTTTATCTGTGACCGGTTTTCATTTTTCACTACTCCCGCAGCTCGGTCCGTGGCCAGGCTTCCTGCTGACTGCCTGGTCAAATAAGTTGTTGCTGTTGGCGGCCCGCCGGCCAACATCCATCACAGCCTGGTTCATCTGGCACTTGGAGGTAATGATTCAGTTTTTTTTTTTTTTAATATTTCTACACTTGTGCTAGCAATATTGCTTATATCTGCTGGATAGCAGATCAATTAGTTGAGGTTCACGCTGTTGACAATATTCTTTAACTGTGCCCGTGGTTTCCCTCCAGTATGTTATGGAAGTGTTACATTTCGGATCACGCCCTCCAGTATCTTCACAAAATCTATCTCGCCTACCCAGAGAGTAAGCGAGAGAGATGTTTAATTGCAGTAAACGCTCAATGTATTTTTTCCAGCCCTGCTCTCTCCGGTCTTGAACGGAGCCATCAGTAGTACAATATGCAGGAGAGAACACAAGTGATTTGAATACACACACCCTTAACATTAATCCTCTCTCTTTAATATTCTCATTATGTACACCTGTCATTTTCTTGGTTTTCGCAGCATTCACTCTTTAAAGACAGGTCAGTTGACTTCTTCATTCTTCCCATATCTGAGCAATGTGAATTTGTCCCTACTGAAAATGTTATTTCCGACAGCCTACTGGAAGATTTTGTCTATACCCTCTTGTATTGTTTTGGTATTTTCTACTACAATAATTTTCATGCAAATTTTTTAATCGTCTGCAAAGGATGATACAAAACTGTATTTTGCATTTTTATCAGTTTATGAGGATGAGGTACCAGGACTGTGCCTTGGGGTACTTAGCTTTTTACTTTGCCAATGCTATGGCTACTGCATTGTTTTATACATTAGAAAATGGGAAATACATTTGCCTACTTTTCTTGTTATACCTATTCATCTTATTTTGTGTGTTGTTACTACTTGGTCATATTTGTCAAATGTCTGCATTGTGGGTGCTTCCAAAGCCTCCGTAATTTTGCCATAATGATCAATAGTTGTGATAAGTGGGTCGAGCCAAAGGGCCGGCCGCGGCATGACCCACGCTTCTAGAAGCTAGACAGAGACACTGGAGACATAGCGTCAAGAGAAAACTTTAGAATATAGAGTTCATAATACGTGGAACACAGAGATGAGTACCTGGTAGAAATGCATGAGCTAGGAGCCTAAGTGTGTATGCTGGGAAAAAGATAACAGAATCGAACGTAGAGAAAGATCCTGGAAAAAATGAGAGAAACGATATACTGGAAAAAAATAAAGAACCTGAAATTCAAAAAGTACATGACTGGAAAAACGCCGAACAAATAACATGCAAGAAGGGAAAGATATTAATACCATGCAAGAAGACAAAGATTATCAGGAAACACAACAGGGGCGTGGTTCGGAAAAGAACAGACTGAAAAGCTATCCAGGAAATATAAAGTTCTCAAGAAACAATGAAGTGGGTGACTGATGAATATGACATGTGTAACACCTAGTTATTTTTGCTTTCGCCCAGTACTATATCTGAAGATTGATAAAGCCCATTCCCCCCCCCCCGGTGGACTAAACACTTTTCTCAAGGTGTTGTACATTTATCTTAACATGTCGGTAGTATACGCCTTTCATCTAATAAGTAGTTACTGCCAAATTAAATATTCCATATAGCGAGAAGCAAAAGCCCGCATGGCAAATAAAAATTAAAGTAAAACTATGAAACTACACACTTCTCGGTCGTAAAAATTCCCCCCCAAAAATGAGGACAATTAAGGACGAAAAATTTAACCCTTAACACCATTTGCCCAACTCTGGTGATCCCTGGATGGCAGGAATTCAGTGTTAATTACCAATAGAATAATACAGAAATTTAACAATGCATCAGTTACTTTCAGCAAGCAGAGTAAAATTGTATTTTTCTCGACCAACAGCATACTAATTCCTGTTAGGTTACAATTATTTACCACCACTAAGAAATCCCAACTTTCAGAACTGTCAAAAGAAATACTGTAGTGCTTGAAACCTGGTTAAAGTGTCATGTACAGTTTACTCCACTAATATATACAGCCCCTGACAGTACACGCATTACACCTCTCACTCTACCTTTTAACTTTATCAGAAAAAGTTGAGTAAATCTTATTAATATTCAATGAAAAATTGAGATGGCTCTCATAAGCATAAGAAAAATGACCCGATCTCTTACAAATACGAAACTAAAGTAACCTGACCTGGCTGGGTCGGGGCATTGGCTTAAGCCGGTGGGAGACTTGGACCTGCCTCGCATGGGCCAGTAGGCCTGCTGCAGTGTTCCTTCTTTCTTATGTTCTTAAAGTAGCTTTCAGAAGGTAAAATACGTACTTAAGATTCAGACTTAATCCACTCCCAGTCATCCATACCTAAGTATGGATGAGGATATACAAACCTGGTTCACTAGGGCATCTTAATCTTAGCCCATTATGAGACTCAAGATGCCCTAGTGATTATATGATCAACCCAACTATTACTGCTTTTTTTTTCTCCCATTACATTTGCTCTAGCATTATTTCATATTTTTAATGACTGTCTTCGAACTCTCGTGTTCAAAGAACATCGACCTTTTTGGTTCCTATACTGTTTCGCTCTTATAGGTTAGGGACTAGACCTCCAGATTTCTTAAATCGGTAAATACGACTTATCTTAAGAACAAATAATTAAGAGCTATCAGGAAGTTTGACAAATGTAATGTAAATGACGTGGGAACTCGCATTAAGGAAGAGCCGCCAAATATCAGTACAATAATAGCCACACGAGACCAGTATTTTTTATATACGAGGGATGCGCTAAACCCGTATGGATAATACAGCGCCTGTGAAATGGGAGGCAGTCTCGATCCAAGGGGGAACAATTCCAATCCCTTGCATCAAGGAACCTCCACTGAAGGGAACACGAAACCAGTTTCTAATGAAAGAACTGTGACTAACATTATTGTAGTAGACCTCTTTATGCAGTATAATCTCTTGTGTAAGTAAATACTTGAAACTAATTCATGGAAACTCATCTTTAAATATATTTAACTAGTATAACTCAATTTTGGTGTCATAAATGTTTATATTTTCCAATATATCTTGTATTCTTAGCCAAGATTGCGGATTGGATTTAATCAGAAGCAATGGAACTTAAAAAAAAAAAAAAAAAAAAAGGTCCATGACCAACCTTTAATAAACTGCCTTTCTCCATAATCAAGTGACACTTTTTTTCTTTTTAAGACATTTAATTTTTCATTTACTAAATATTTTAAAAAATGTAGACAACCTTCTGTCAGGTTTTCTTACGTTTATTACTGAAAATTTAAATGTCACCTCGAAATGCTACTCACTGCCCCCCCCCCCCTTCCCTCAATATGTGATTATCATCAACTTTGCATACTACCTGTCCAGTTTTTAAAAATCGGGATGCCCACTAGATATTTAAATGCGTACCTTTGATAGTTTTCGAGTTCTTATTGTCAGGCACTGGTGTTTGCCTAGTTAATCAGTCTGTTGCTGCTGGTGGCCTTCTGGCACATATCCATCACAGCCTGGTTGATCAGGCATTTGTTTTAAGTAATTATAAAGTTTCCTCCTAAAGACTTCTACACTTGTTCTACAAGTTCTGATATCTTCGGGCAGGATGTTGATACAATGTTCTCTTTATTGTGCCCACGGAGCCCTAACCTTTCGCTGGGTTTATTATACACTTTCTCCCATATCTCACTCCAGTGTACTTTATCTATGTAGGCTGTGAGGATAAGAAAACAGTACAGGCACCAGGAACGTGTCTTGGGGTACAGTTTTTTTTATACTTTGCTAGTGCTGGATTCTGCTGTCAATTACTGTTGTGTTTTATCTGTCAGAAATGAATATTTATTTGCCTACGTTTGCAGTTAAACCTATCACCCTCATTTTGCGTGTAATCACCCTATAATCGCATTTGTTAAATGCTTGTAATGAATGTTTTCTAAGGGATTCCCTATCTACCCTTGAAACGAAGTAATAGATTCTAAAACCATATAATTCAGTTTTCACCGTATAAATAAGTGATAATAGCGTATTTGCCGGAGTGGAAGATTATGATGAATACCGATTAGGCAAAGGCCACCAACCGTCAACTCTAAGGGGTATCCTCCAAAGTGCGTTGAATATTGATCTTCATGAGACAGGAAACTAGTATGATAAAACGTTATCAGAGTGCACCTTTCCCAGACAGCACGGCAGCTGCCACAAAAATACCACGCTCATCCACACTATATACAGATAAGAGTAGGTAAGGAAGAAAAATTCTTACTAATTCGCAAGAGCAGAGATATTAAGTAGCCTGAATTACCTGTAAAATTCTGGCTCAAGGTTAAGATAAAGGAAAACGGCTTCTAGCTACCGTTTCTGTTCAGGAGAGCAGCACCATGCCTTCTCCTTACCTCTCATGCCATGCCATGCCATGCCATGCCATGCCCAGGCACAACCCGAGGATCAGTATACACAAGGACAAACTGGGAATCTATTCTGAGTTCGAAGCTATCCCGCTGCAGAGCATCTCACATATTCAAAGTTCACCTCTCCCACCACTTCTGCACCCTGTCTTTTCATCCCAACAACCAAACAAGCTGCATAGGCACAACATTTACCAAGTATACAATTAATAATACAAATGGTGTCGTCTATAACACCATATCCTCTTCGACGAAGTTTCCTGTTATAATATACAAACACCAAGTAGTTATACAGACACCAAGCAAATGTAAAATTAACTTTCCGGGAAGCAGCAATAACACTGAGATTTGAAATGTGCTAAGGGCCAAGGTCACCGCTCTGTAGAATAAATATGATCATATCAGCTACACTGCATCACCCTTACTCCCACACACACAAAGCTAAAAAATAATAATCCAAACCTCCAATGCCCTTTTATAAAAGCGTTAAGTAATCTACATTAAAAGAGTTCCCCAAAAGATCACTGAGATCTCTGCAGCACCCTGTTGATCCATGACAATCTAAAACGTGGACACGACAGTTAAAGTATGGGCTACAGTCAGTGTCATACTGAATGTTACAGAGGGAGGGCGGCGTGGGCCATTGGAAGTTATGTCTGCTATCGAGAGCACACTATGTAACAGACTTCACCTCAGCATCTGACCATTAATACCAGAGACAAACATACTCTGGGCACCAACAGATTCGTTCCTATGCGAGAGTAAAGATCACAACAGATCACAGCAAGAATCAGAATTGTACTGCATTTAAAGAAGTGCAATGAAAACCACAGCCAGCGATTATAGCCAGAGGTTAGGATGAAGTGGAGCTCCACAGTAAACATATGGGATATTGGCAACTGGAGAAGTCTGCAGGTAGTATCATCGCAAAATCCACTCTTTGGCTTGATAATATGAGAATGAACATAAGAATGCTAAGAAAGTTGTTTCACGTCATTGCTGGAGCCAGGTACTTAAGCTTCACAAGGTCCAGTGGCAGGAACCTATGAGGTGGTGGTTTAATGCCTGGACCCTATCCAGGGAACAAAGCCCATTATACTTTTGCCCAGGTTACTGGAATGTGTCCGAAGGCTACATGTGGCGAGTCTGAGGGATCCAGAGGGGTAGCCTTACACTAAAGAACTTAGTAAGGAGACCCATTGCCAACGGCCAGTTTCACAAGGCGCGGCTGAATGACGTTTAATTCCTGAGGGCTGGCCTCCAGAGATTAATTTTATACAACAAACTTGTAACAATGTTACCTATGTGTAAGAATGAAAGCCACAATTACAATATTTCACTATCCCTGAGCAGGAGTGGGTGGTTTCGAACTTCAAAGTACATGCCGTGTATGACGAGACGATACTATGGCACATTTATATCTATCTATGCATTGTACAGGGAAGGGGATATACGTCTTCATAGACCCCCCTCCATCTTAAGAATTATGAGGTCATTCAGAACCTTTAATAATGTTATATACAACCAGGCACATTTATTAACGCTTATGTCAATACTATCCCACAAAATTATTCACACTAGCAAGGACAAAAATAACATTACATAAATAGTGATATAATCTGTTAGCATTATTCAGAAAACTCGGCAATCCATTAATAACAATAGACCACAATTTTCCCGAGGTTCTTATAGCCAGCGTTTCTCAACGTCTCACATGGCAGCGATCCTAGTCTCTTCCAAATCCTCCCTATCCTAAATCACACACACACACAAAAAAAAAAAAAAAAAATGTATAATTATAATTTTTTTTTTGCAATACTAATTATTGAAATTCAGTTAGTCCACAAAATACAATTATTGCTTAATAAAGGCGATTATTGACCAAAAAAATGGAGGAAATAAGCATTTTTTATTTGTACAAAACAAAACAACGAATAATTAAATTAAAGGCAATTATCTGACCAAGACATTTATAAAGAGAAACAACTTTGATTTCAGGTACAACTTTAATGCTAACGTTTAGCCCATGCTGAGAAAGTCGAGGGTCCAAGTGGCCCCCTTTGAGAACCACAACTAGAGACAGAGGTGTGCTGGAGCCACATGCGTATGCTTTGCCAGAACATTTTGTTAAATTCAAATTAAATCACCGAACTGTTTGTTGACATTTAACATTTATGAGCCAGTATTAATCCTGATAGAAAAAAATAAAAGGGTGATAGGATAGGAACGTGAAGAATAGTGTGAAATTAACAATGACAATTTGAAAGCAAGAGAAGGCATTACCTGTAATATGTCTTTGACCGGTTTCATGAGTCTTCCTACTTTTGACACAAGCTATAAAAAAGCTCATCCAAGCCCCTTTATGGCTCACTGTAAGCGCTCGCGTATTTACACCACACCACTGTCTGAACTTCACCATAACTGGTTAAGAAATTGCTAGCACACCCACCCTAGTGTATTGTTACGCTAGTAATTATAAAAGCCACAGTATTACTGCATTCATGGAAGAGCTAAATCCATAGGGGAAGGGAAATCACACAGCACCTGTGGGAATGGTAAGCAATCACGTTAGATCCAAGGAAAGAAAGCAGGTCAAATTCATTGGGTCACTAGCCCCTTACTGGTATAAAAACCACAACTTTAGCGAAGAGGGCATAAAGTCTGGCGTGCGGATAAAACTCTCTAAATTTGCTCGTCCCCCTTACGTAAGACACGAACGTACGTAAATCTATTGCCAAAGTGTGCAAATAAATGCAGACAGCGAATCAATATTAAATACTTGGGGCTTGTTTGCGATGTGTGCCACAACGTCAAACTTATCCGAGCCACGGATGTCGTGATGAGAGAAGACCACCTGGTCATCTCCATCCAAAATATTTAAAGCATTGCCCCTGCCAGAAAGGCATACCCGGCCTCATGAGTGCCCAAGATAGGCTCAGAGATTCTGTCTATAATGAACCATACACGCGATTAGTCATAAAACTCCAGACCGACGCTCTGATCATGGGTTCTATCCCCGCCCGTGGTGTGGTTTGTTCGCAATCGTGTCATTACGATTTCGTGAGACAGTATATAATGACTCGGGTCAACAAGGAAGATAAGAGGTAAACAAATGACAATCCATCATTGAATTGCACCCCCCCCTCCCATCATGAACAGTAGTGACGACTTCCTTAGAAACCATCACCAAAGATACTTGAAATCACCCCCTATCCCATCCGTAATGACACTATCCCACCCGTAATCACACACTATCCTACCTAAGCAAATGTTAGCAAAACCGTAGGTTTAGACCACTCCACTCACAGGTTCAAGGCAAGGAAAAAAATAGCACCATTACTCTAAAGTGAATGGTTTCTGCTGCTAAGCTTAAAGTCAGAAAAGCATCTGGGAGGAGTGTTTGCCTAAAGATTGCTTGTAAACAGTTTTAGGGGTCACTGACCCCCCCCCACATAGGTCCAGTCCCAGACAAGGCTTCCTGGTTCCTTGTCACACAGACCAGACTGTTAGTGCTAGCCACATGCAGACCAACGTATGCACGACAACTCTGGTGATCAGGAACAGACCTTTTCATTGGAACAGAATTTTTCTTTGGGGCATTTTGCAGTCAAGCCTCTTGCTTTCATAGGGAGTGATTTCAGTGGTGATTTGGAAGGAAATTATGATGGTTTTCTTACCAAGGCACACACTTCAAGGGAATGAGTTATGCCTCTGTGTCGAACAGAAGAATAAGAACGAGTAGGGGTAAGTATTGTGCCTTGGGGAGCAGAGCTTTTCACTATGGCAGCCTCTGATTTCACTCTGTTTACTGTTACATTTTAGGTTCCATTCATTAGAAAATTAAATATCCATCTGCCCACTTTTCCAGATTTTTATGTGGGATATCAGTGCTATCGGTCTATAGTTCTTTGCTACCGCTTTGTTGCCACCTTTGTGGAGTTTGATCCTGGGGCAGAGTGCATGGGCATAACTTTGATGAGTTTCAATGGCTTTTTTAAAGTAAAGTTGGGTTAGGGTTATGTTGGAAATTTTGGAGACATTGGCAAAGTTTTTAATCTCGTTCTTAAAGAATTCTTTCAGAATGTGAACCTTTAGTCTGGTTAATGGCTCACTGAACATAGTCAGTACTGATATCGTCAGTGTAAGTTCAATTATGTTTGAGCAAGGGCCCAATACTGAATATGATTTTTTGCCCTGGATTTTGAATTTCATTCGATTTCATTTATTGCTTTTAGATCCCTCTTTTTCCTGAACTATGTGTGAATCATTAAATTTTATGTTCAGTATCTTCTATTTCTCTAGCCTGAAGAGAAAGCATGTGTGCGTGTGCTCCCCCCTCCCCCCTTTTTTATTTTCAAACCAAGGAAAACAAGTGGCAATGGTGACACTTTTCATATTGTTTGTGTTCTCATGTTTACATTATTATTCAATGTTTATGGCTGGAACAGATAGAGATCCTTTACGGTTCACATAATGCTAATAAAGCATTTAAATTAATGGGAACGCTCAAAGTAAAGTACGATAAAACGGATAATAAGAGAAGCAGTTTTGTGTCCCAGACTTGAGTTATTTTTAGTAATTGAATGGCATCTGCTACCTCTCCACTGCACAAGAGAATGATGCAACATGTTTTGCTTACACCACCCACACTCTTCCCTTCCATATTTACCACCATTCTATCAATTTACCTTAATCTGTCTAGGTAAAGCAATCTACAAAGTGAAGTTTGTTCATAACCTGCAATCAATCTTTAATTGAAAAAAATGCAAAGGAAAGCCGTTAGAGCACTAGGTAAAAATCAGCACGAAAAAAAACAGCCAATGTGATGAGAATAAGGCGATCAACAATATATTAAATCCTATAGTCAGGGTGACCAGATATAATGTGCGGCTTGATACATACCCCTCTTACACGTCTCTCTTCCCCACCTGCATACAAGTTTTGCCACTAGACAAGCTACATCCTCACCACTTTCATATTGCCAACTCATTCCTCACCAATGCTGGGTATAACCATATTACTTATGATCACCCACTCATGCTCTTACGTTGTTTTGAGTAGATGCAAAATGTTAAAAAAAAAAAAAAAAAATACTAGGTAAATGCATTTCTCTATATATTAAGATACGTAATAAGTCCTACTGCTACTATTACCACCACCTTTACACTAACATTCACGCTATTACAGTAAACGTTGAGCATTTTCTAGTTTATAATTTTATCTTTTGTAACCCACCGACAATACTTCTGCTGGAAGTGTCACCACACTGCAAATTTTACAACTTTTTAGTTGGCAACCTTCCGCTGTCAAACTTGTGTAATTTGTACTTTAATTTTACACAACACTGACTCTTAACGCCGGTAAAAGAGAATGCCCACGAAGAACATTTAAAAGCTTACCTTAGGATTTCAAGAATAGGTAGCAGAGTGGAGGTGATGAGGTGGTTGCTGAAGTATGAAGACCTCACTGGTGCATGAAACAACCCTCCTAACCAGGCCAGGTTCAGGGATCACTCCTAAGAATGCCTGGGAGGCGAACGCGGGAAGCGGCAGGGGCCTCTCCCTGCACACAGAACACACATTGGCACATGGCTACGGGTAGCCCCATGAAGGGGAGGAGGGCGAAACATGACAACAATAACACTGTGGCTCACAGAGGCAGGTATCAGGCGGGAGGCTCCGCTGTGTGTGGTCAAGTCTTCTGTGGCTCTGTTTGGTGGTCAGGGGGGCCAGTGTTATTGTTTATCATGCAACCAAGAGCCATGTGGCCACGTGTGTTGTGCAGGCGGGCTTCGGCACCCTAGGCCCGCCCACCCATATACTACGGATGCTAACTCAATTCCTAACACTTGTCTTCACGCGTGCTTTATCTAATCCTGGAGGTTCCACTACACATAATGTCGCCTATACACTACACAGTTCTCTCACGATTGGGTTATCAGTGTTTGAATAGTTTTCTGAGAAATTATAAGTAAATGCAGTGTAGCCCATGTTCCAGCACTTTCATCTCACTACCCACTGTCTACCCTGTGTAATCTTCAGTACATACCCTAACTTGAGGGTATGCCTACAAAACAATATAATGTTATCACTTCTAAAAAAAAAAAAAAAAAAAAAAAAAAAAAAACTTATAAAATATGTCCTCAAATTCAATAATTTCTTCACCGTTGTGTAGTTCACAAATGTTCAGCATCATAGTAAACACATTTGACCAAAATCCTTTATTGATAAGGCTAGGTCACTAAATATCATTGCTTGTCAGCAGAACAAGAATGAGAGTGCAAAATTAGCTAATACCCTACACCCTGATCACTACAAAACACCTGAACTTACAATATGAACAGAATGACCAACAGGAAATACCAGACAATAGATTAAAAACAAATGGCTCGTGATCATGAGATGCTACGCTAAACATGAAGATGACAAAACATGACATACAATACCAAAAATGAAACGAAAGGGTAAAAATTCATAAAAGAATTACACCATGTTAACGATTCTGTGAATTTGAAGTCCTATCCAAAATGGGGTACAGTATCAATAACAAAACCTCACTATAACTCTAATGCGACACTATTATTTATAACCTGTTTTTATGCAAGCAGACAACATTGGGAAGTGACAAAGTCTCATCCCATCACATGACTGCAGTCACTGAAGACGCACTGACTGTACTGCCGGATACTTCTAAATTCATCGCTTCCCTATACCTGTATTTTTACACTCATTCCGTAACCTCATGTATATTATAACTGTTTATACTTGCCATCAGAGTTTGTTCTAAGACGTAGGTGGCTCAAGTGTTACACAAGCTCTTGATAATATGGTAAGTGCATGGAGAAAAATGTTTATCGTTTTACGTTACTGATCAGCAACATTGTTGTATAGAAGTTTCTTTAAGGCGAGTTACAGACCAGTTCATTAAGTCAGAAAAAAATGTAATGAAGGCATAAAGAGGAAATGAATATTTGGTTGAATAAGTCAAACTGTAGACGGAATAGCTGGTATGAGCAAGGTTGTGGGCGTGGAGGAGTTGGTGGTCCATCTTTGGACTGGCTGTGCTTGCTGGGATTCACAACTACAAAGAATGTGGCTACCAGCTGGTGAGTCAGACACCGTGTGCATGACTGAAGGAGTTGAGAATTGGCGTACATGTTGACTGGTTGGCGTGATTATGGGAGAGTTGTGGGAAGTTAAGGTGCAATGGTGGCCACAATGAGTACAAGCAACCAGGAGTGCCTCAAAGTGACCACCACAACACACCAATCACCCCTACAACCACCCGAGTGAGACCATTTGTGGGCTGTTTCCTTGTTCTGTGTACCTCTGTACGGAGCCATCGGCCTTCATACCCGTGTCACCATCACAGCTCAATGCTGAGACGAGTGACTACCTCTCGGCTCACAACACGTCGTAACTACAAATTAAATAAGCTCACAAAAATATCTTAAATACATGTTTATAGTCCACCTCAAATGTGAGGGCCCATGGCCTCGGACAAGCAAATACAATGACTGAGGGAAAAATACTGAGATTTCTTCTTGCTTCAGGCTACATACATATATACATACTGTAAACAATTGCAAACGAGCTATCAACAATGCACAACCACCACTAGGGATGGAGGGATTTGAAGTTGCTCTAGGTC
The DNA here is from genome assembly GCA_009830355.1 of Cherax destructor. Classification (NCBI taxonomy): domain Eukaryota; kingdom Metazoa; phylum Arthropoda; class Malacostraca; order Decapoda; family Parastacidae; genus Cherax; species Cherax destructor. The sequence goes on from WNWK01006523.1 coordinate 38,648, forward strand.
TTTCACGCAATCCATATTATATATATATATATATATATATATATATATATATATATATATATATATATATATATATATATATATATATATATATATATATATATTATATATATATATATATATACACACATACATATACACACATACATACACACACATACATACACACACATACATACACACACATACATACACACACATACATACACACATACATAACACACACATACACACACACATACATATACACACATATATAAGTATATATATACACATGGGGCCCAGAAACGTGGAGGGCTAAGATGATGGAGGTGGTACTGGAAAACCTCATGCACCAACACGTAAATTACACTACCAGAGAGAGAGAGGAGAGGATGAACCAGCGAGACTGGACCTAATATTCACCTTGGGTAGTGCAGATATTGAGGACATCACACATGAAAGACCCCTCGGGGCCAGTGATCACGTCTTTCTGAGATTCGAATACATAGTAGTTACAAGTGGAGAGGGAAGCAGGAAGGGCAGGATGAATGAAGCCAAACTACAAGAGAGGGGACTACACAGGCATGAAGCATTTCCTGCACGGGGTTCAGTGGGACAGAGAACTGGCAGGGAAGTCAGTAAACGAGATGATGGAATATGTAACAACAATATGCAAGGAAGCTGAGGAGAGGTTTGTACTCAAGGGTAACATAAATAACGAAAAGGCCTGGGTGAGCCCTTGGTTCACCCAAAGGTGTAGAGGCCAAAACCAAGTGCGCTAGAGAATGGAAGAAGTATAAAGGCAAAGGACCCAGGAGAATAAGGAAAAGTCGTATAGCCGGAAACGAATATGCACAGGTAAGAAGGGAGGCCCAACGGCAATACGAAAATGACATAGAAACGAAAGTTAAAACTGACTTGAAGCTGTTGTACAGCCACATCAGGAGGAAAACGACAGTCAAGGACCGGGTAATCAGGCTGAGGAAGGAAGGAGGGGAAATCACAAGAAACGACCGTGAAGTAGGCGAGGAGCTCAACATGAGATTCAAAGAAGTGTTCACAGAAGAGACAGAAGGGACTCCAGAAAGAGAGAGAGGTGGGGTACACCTTCAAGTGTAGGACACAATACTGTACATACAATCAAGGGATAAGTGAAGAGGCTGCTACGCGAGCAAGATACCTCAAAGGCGATGAGGGCCGGATAACATCTTTCCATGGGTCCTGAGGGAGCAGAGGCACTATGTGTACCACTAACAACAATCTTCAACACATCTATAGAAACAGGGCGATTACCTGAGGTATGAAAGACAGCAAATGTAGTCCCAATTTTTAAAAAAGGAGACAGACATGAAGCATTAAACTACAGACCAGTGTCACTGACATGTATGCAATGTCATAGAGAAGATGTCAGAAAGGGTGGAGCACCTAGAAGGAATGAGCTTACAACGAACGCCAACATGTCACAGGGACAGAGTAAGACAAAGGGAGAGAAGAGGTGACTGATGACAGCGAAAGCCACGAAGAGTCTAGTGAAAGGGAGGACAGAGAGTAGAGGAAGGAGCAGAGAGAGAGGAGAGGAAGAGAGAGAGAGAGAGAGGAGAGAGAGAGAGAGAGGTGGGTAGACTGCATTTTCTTGGACTATAAGGCGTTTGACACAGTTCCACACAAGAGACTAGTGCAAAAGCTGGAGGACCAGTCAGAGATAACAGGGAAGGCACTGCAATGGATCAGGGAATACCTGTCAGGAAGACAACAGCGGGTCAGGGTACGTGGTGAGGTGTCAGAGTGGGCACCTGTGATGAGCGGGGTTCCATACAAGTCAGTCCTAGGACTGGTGCTGTTTCTGGTATATGTGAACATGACGGAAGGAATAGACACAGAAGTATCCCCGTTTGCAGATGATGTGAAGTTGATGAGAACAATTCAATTGGATGAGGACCAGGCAGAACTACAAAAGGGTCTGGACAGGCTGCAGGCCTGGTCCAGAAACTGGCTCCTGGAGTTCAACCCCCACCAAGTGCAAAGTCATGAAGATTGGGGATGGACAAAAAAAAGACTGCAGACGGAGTACAGTCTAGGGAGGCCAGAGACTACAAACCTCACTCAAGGAAAAGGATCTTGGGGTGAGTATAACACCGGGCAAATCTCCTGAGGTGCACATCAACCAAATAACTGCTGCAACATATGGGCGCCTAGCAAACCTAAGAATAGAATTCCGACATCTCATTAAGGAATTATTCAGGACCCTGTACACCGTGTATTTCAGGCCTATATTGGAGTATGCAGCACCAGTTTGGAACCCACATCTAGCTCAACACAAGGAAATTAGAGAAAGCACAAAGGTTTGCAACAAGACTAGTCCCGGAGCTAAGCGGCATGTCCTACGAGGAGAGGTTAAGGGAAATCAACATGACGACACTGGAGGACAGGAGAGATGGGGGAGGATATGATAACGACACATAAAATACCGAGAGGAATTGGCAAGGTGGAGAGGAATTGGCACACACACCTGGTCCAGCAACTGGCTTCTAGAATTTAACCCAACCAAATGCTCAAGGAGAAAGATCTTTGGGTGAGTATAATACCAAGCACGTCTCCGGAAGCACACAACCAGATAACTGCTGAAGCATACGGGCGACTGGCGATACCTTAGTAAGGAATCGTTCAAGACACTGTACACCGTGTATGTCAGGTTCATACTAGAGTATACAGCACCAGTTTGGAACCCATACCTGGCCAAGCATGTCAAGAAATTAGAGAAAGTGCAAAGGTTTGCGACAAAGTTAGTTCCAGAGCTAAGGGAAATGTCCTACGAAGAAAGGTTATGGGAAATCGACCTGACAACACTGGAGGACAGGAGGGTTAGGGGAGACATGATAACGACATACAAAAATACTGCGTGGAATAGACGAGGTGGATAGACAGGATGTTCCAGAGGGGTCACAGAAACAAGGGGTCACAATTGGAAGTTGAAGACTCAGATGAGTCAAAGGGATGTTAGGAAGTATGTATTTCTTCAGCCATAGAGTAGTCAGGAAGTGGAATAGTCTAGCAAGTGATGTAGTGGAGGCAGGAACCATACATAACTTTAAGACGAGGTATGATAAAGCTCATGGAGCAGGGAGAGGGGAAACCCAGTAGCAATCAGTTTAAAGGCAGGGCCAGGAGCTGAGTCTCGACCCCTGCAACCACAACTAGGGAGTACAATTAGGTGAGTGTACACACACACACACAGCCACGGGGGTGGAAATCTTAAGCTCAACTACTTTCACCCTTCTCAGTGCATCATCAGGAGCTGTGCAATGTTGCAAGGGCAGCAACAGGAAAAAATTAGGGGAAGTTTTTCAGAGTATGGTAATGTGGGTGGCACCCGCGATGAAAGGGGGATCATCACGGATGTCACTCACGTTACCATACTCTGAAAAACTTCCCCTCATTTTCGCCTGTTGCTGCCCTTGAAACACTGCACAGCTCATGATGACACACTAAGAAGTGTGAAAGTACTTGAGCTTAAGATTTCCACCCCCTGTGGCCTGTCTTGCATTGTTAAGATCACCTGTCTGCGATTGTTTTGCATGTATATATGTCGTGCCGAATAGGTAAACTTGGTCAATTAGCAAGAATTCTAAAATTTTCTCTTATACGTTCAAAGATATATATTTTTTTTCATTTATGTTAGTGGAAAAATTAATAATTTTGTACCAAAAGAACCTTAGAAAACTTACCTAACCTTATTATAACAAACGCAATTTAAGTTAGCCTAATTCAACTAAATATATTTTAGACAAGTTTACAATAATTTAATAATAAACACAATGAATATATTTTTTTTTTGTTAGGTTGAGAATGATTTTTGCAAAATTATTTCATACACAATTTTTGCTTGCCTTATTCGACAAGAAAAACGTTGCTATTTAAGCCAAAATAGCAAGTTTTACCTATTCAGCACGACATATATACAGAAGGATTCGAACCTCGCATACAAACATACTTTAGCCATACAGCCAGAACCCTGGGGTCAGGCTGGCTGGCTGGCTCTCTCTCTCTCTCTCTCTCTCTATATATATATATATATATATATATATATATATATATATATATATATATATATATATATATATATAGATATAATAAACCGAATGTTGTACACAACTTTTAAAAGATAATGTAAATTACATGTATAAGAACCTTTCACATAAAGCATGCATATTATCTACACACCATCTGTCCAGATCAAACTCCTCTTTCAAATGTTTATTTTATGTATTGGTATAGTATTAACTATTTATCGATCACTGGGATTTAGGTATGGTAGGAAGCATGGAGTAAGATGGAGAACAGATAACAGTGCCAGTACACGGGCAGGGGTGAGGTCATGCCGCCGACTGGTGTCTTTAATACTTACACACGTTGGGGTTGGTGAAGTCCCAGCTCTCGGAGTCGTTCTTGTAAACATTCAGCTTGGTTGGCTGCACGGAAAAAAAAATGTTAATTAAAATGCAATAATTTAGTTCTCTATACCTAAGTGAATACTATCTAAAATTACAGGTAAATCTTGCAGCTATAACATAAAAGATAGGAAATCAAGTAAATTTAACTATTATAATTAATACAAAACTGTGTACTAAGGCACACAAAGGAAATGAATTGCAACAGAAGAGTATTTATTAAACCTTTATTCAACGATATAGTATGTCCGTCACACTACAGGCAATATGTATTCCTTGTATTTACCACAGAATTACACATGTCGTTTAAACTAGGAATGGTTTTATGTATGAGAAACTTGACTGAAGTACTTAACTGAAGACTTATGCTATGATATTTTATAAACTTTTAGGCATCTTCATTTTCGTCACAAGACTGAAAAAAAAAATCAGTTCTTCTAAAGAGGGTATACCTATGAACTTACGGCTATATTCCTAGCCTAGATTATCTGCCTAAACTACAATCTTAGACTAGGTACTACCATACTAATCAAGGTTTAAGTTACAGGTGTGGGAACACGGCTACCTTTCAACGGGCCTTCTTTGTTGAAGGGGACCATGAAGCATTGTTCCTACTTTAGCACCCCTCCCCCCATTCCCCGAACTTTTAGCAATTTCTTATGTCTAAGAATGGAAAAACACTAGGTTTTCCACATTTAGTTTCACAATATAACGAGGTCCTTTTTTTTTTGAGGTTGAAGTTTTCGACCAGGAATGTTAACAGTGCTCTCTACGTGCCACCCATACCTTTCACTGGCTGTATTCTAAACTTCCTCCCATATCTTAGCACCACAAGCATTTTGTGTTTATTATATATCTTTCCTCAGTTCCGAGTAGTTTAAACGCTTTACTGAGTATGCGGCTAAAACCTCCGTACATTTCAAACCTTTGAGCTTTCCTGCCTTCAAAAGAGCTGTAAGCACATAATATTCAGAGACGAGCGCACGAACGCTTAGAATGGTAGCACCACTGGAGGGACTTTCCTTTGTTTTCCTGACCTTTGTTGAATTTGCTTTGTGATTTTTTTACTATTGTAAACGACTGTACCTTTGACATTATAAATAAATGTAACAGAGTCCCATGTGAGATGATCACCGGGTACTCGCTAAGGGACCGGTACAGTGTTTTCACCTCGCCATCCTTTTATACCTTCCATTAGTTTAAGTTTTTCTAGTCCCGGAGCTCGGCATTGGGTCGTGTTTGTCTAGTTAACCAAGCTGTCGTTCCTGGCGGCCCACTGTCTGGTTGAATACTTGTCCAGTTCTTCTTGAAGACCTCTGAACATGTCCCAGCAGTGTTTGATATCGTCTGGTAAGATGAATAATCTGGGGCCAAGGATATTGACACAATGTTCTCTTTATTGTGTCCACGGTACCCCTTCTTTTCCCTGGGTTTATTTTGCACTTCCTCCCATATCTTTCACTCCAGTTTTGTTGTTAAAGCAGTGTGCAAATTTAGGACAAGGACCTCAAGTATTTTCCATATATATATCATTTACCTCATTCTCCTCTCCAGCGAGTACATATTTAAGAACGAGGCATTCCCAATAATTTAGATGCTTCATTGGCTCTACGCAGACTGTAATCTCTTACCTGTTTCAATCCTGATATCTATCCTGCCCTGAACAGGGCATCAACACTGAAAAATATAATATACAAGAGGGCACCAGCGATTTGAAGTGTCGTCAATGACACCATTTCCCATCATTTTCCTGGCTCTCGTGACACTTGTATTGTGTTCTTTGAAAGAAGGTCAACCGATATTTACTCCTCTTGGGTTTTGTATACAATGTCTCTTTGGTATTCTTCATTCTTTCCATATCTAAGCAGCTGGAACTTATGACCACTTAAAGTTATGTTCTCCACTGTTCACTGGAAAACCATGCTTATATCTTCCTGCAATTTTTGTCTTTTCTACCAGGGTGATTTTCATGCTTATTTTGGTGTCATCTGCAAATGATACAAACTGTGGCTAATGTTTTAATGTCTGCTATGAAGCTAAGAAACAGTAGAGGGGTCAGGACCTTTGAGGTACTGTCCCTTTTCCTAGCAACTCGCAGCCTGCCCATCCACTCCTATTTAACCCTTTGCATTCATTTTACTAGGCTCCACTAGTTTTCAAACGCCACAAGCATAATACATACACATCTGGGTTTTCTGTTGGCTGCACGTTACACAACTAAATGTGATGATGGATAACATCATAGATAACAAGAAAAAAGAACAATACCGTGACTGGAACAATACACAAATAACCCGCACACAAAAGAGAGGAGCTTACGACGACATTTCGGTCCGACTTGGACCATTTACAAAGTCACACTAACAAAAAGGAGAGAATGGGGGAGTATATATAGGCCAGCAGACAGGGACGGGAACACGAGAGGAAGTGGTGAAGGTAGTAGTAGTAATAGTGGAGTCAGTCATATAATAAGAAAGAGGAGCACTGCAAGGGAGATAGGGGCCCAAAGAGGTTAGGAGCAAGAACACAGAGGGGGGGAAATAATAAAAGGACAAAAACCCAAGGCAGAAGAAAACCCAAAGGAGAAAGAAAGAGGAAAGAGGAAGAGGGAGAAGGGAAAAAAGAATCAGGTTAAGTCACGTGTGTTCTGAAGTTTGGAGCATTTAATAATGTAATGAGAAAGGAAAGCATCTACAGAGACAAAGCCACGACTAAGATTCATACAAGGAAAGTTGTGTATAAGGGAGGATTCAACCAGACGGCGACTATGAAAGTTAGACGTAGGGTACACAGTTTTAGCAGAAGACCAATCAATAGGATGAATCTGATCTCTGACATGACAGAAAAGAGCATTGTTGGTGTCGGCAAGCCTAACACCACTTTTGTGCTCCCTAAGTCTGTCAGAAAGAGATCGGCCAGTTTCTCCAAAGTACTGAAATTGGACAGGAGGAACAAGAAAGTAGACACCAGAGCATCTATAGAGGAGAGAGGTATAACTAGATTAGTGCGAAGAGTGTTAGTCTGTGAAAGTAAGTTTGATGTCTAAAGAACGGAGAGAGTTGTTGAGATTAGAAAGACCGGAATGTAATAAGCAGGTTCCAAGTCTTACTAATCTTTACATGGAATACTTCGAGACTGTTCTTCCTACTATTGATGTGCGTCCTTCACTCTGGCTCCGCTATGTAGATGACATCTTTGCTCTTTGGCCTCATGACTCTTAGTCTCTTCCAAACATTTCTTGATGCTCTTAATAATCTTGCCCCTTCCATTAAGTTTAAAGCTGAATGGGAATCTAATTCCTTGCTTTCTTTCCTTGATGTTCATGTCCACCGCTCAGATACAGGTTTTGCCTTTTCCGTGTACCGCAAGCCTATGCACAGTGGCATGTATATTCACAACTTTTCTTATACTTCCTCTGTTAAGAAAAGTGTTATCTCGCTCTTTCTCAGTGCTCTCCGCATTTGTGATCCTCAGTTCCTTGAATCAGAAATTTCCACTCTTCATAATTCCTTTTCCCGTCTTAATTACCCTTCCCATTTCATAGACTCTGCCTTCTCACGTGCTAAACGGACTTTCAAGGAAAGAAAGCAAGGAATTAGATTCCCATTCAGCTTTAAACTTAATGGAAGGGGCAAGATTATTAAGAGCATCAAGAAATGTTTGGAAGAGACTAAGAGTCATGAGGCCAAAGAGCAAAGATGTCATCTACATAGCGGAGCCAGAGTGAAGGACGCACATCAATAGTAGGAAGAACAGTCTCGAAGTATTCCATGTAAAGATTAGTAAGAACTTGGAACTCTGCCTTATCTACATTTCCGGTCTTTCTAATCTCAACAACTCTCTCCGTTCTTTAGACATCAAACTTACTTTTCACCAGACTAACACTCTTCGCACTAATCTAGTTCATACCTCTCCTCCCTCTATAGATGCTCCTGGTGTCTACTTTCTTGTTCCTCCTGTCCAACTTCAGTACTTTGGAGAAACTGGCCGATCTCTTTCTGACAGACTTAGGGAGCACAAAAGTAGTAATAGGCTTGCCGACACCAACAATGTCAGAGATCAGAGTCATCCTACTGATCGGTCTTCTGCTAAAACTGTGTACCCTACGTCTTTCACAGTCGCCGTCTGGTTGAATCCTCCCTTATACACAACTTTCCCTGTATGAATCTTAGTCGTGGCTTTGTCTCTGTAGATGCTTTCCTTTTCCATTACATTGTTAAATGCTCCAAACTTCAGAACACCCGTGACTTAACCTGATTCTTTTTTCCATTTCTCCCTCTTCCCCTTTCCTCTTTCTCCTTTGGGTTTTCTTTCTTCTGCCTTGGGTTTTTGTCCTTTATTATCCTCCCCTCCCCCTGTGTTCTTGCTCCTACCCTCTGTGGGCCCCTAGCTCCCTTGCAGTGCTTCTCTTTCTTATTATATGACTGACTCCACTATTACTACTACTACCTCCACCACTTCCTCTCTTGTTCCCGTCCCTGTCTGCTGGCCTATATATACTTCCTCCTCTCCTTTTTGTTAGTGTGACTTTGTAAATGGTCAAAGTCGGACCGAAACGTCGTCGTAAGCTCCTCTCTTCTATGTGCGGGTTATTTGTCTATGATAACATAATAGTTTTAAAAATGCGTATGGGAAATCTTAAGAGGCCAGAAACCAGTATTGCTGCTTAACGATGAAAAGAGGCCAGGAGCAGAGCCTCAACATCTTCCTAAACATGACTCACGAAATCGTAATGACACGATTGCAAACAAACCATACCACGAGTGGGGTTCGAACCCGCGGTCTGGAGTTTTGAGACAGTGACCGCGGGTTCGAACCCCACCCGTGGTATGGTTTATCTTCCTAAACAAATTAGTGAATACCCAGCATAACAAAAGTACATCTAAAAACCAAAGTGACGCATGCACATGTGGTAAACTTAAAGCCATTCAGGTACCTAAACAAAGCATCTTTCAGGACGCAACATACTACGGATGGGACGATACCAAAATTTGTTGTCGATACTGATAAAGATACTTCGCATTATTTTACATTATGATAACTACTTTCAATACATAAGGGAATGTTTATTGTTCAATACATAAGGGAATGCTTATTGTTCAATACATAAGGGAATGCTTATTGTTCAATATATAAGAGAATGTTTATTGCTCAATATGCATTTAATAACCCAGAGGGGGTAAATATTAAATAACTTCTGAGATGTCAATGTCATTACGGAACCCACTAGTAACTACAGGCCACCCTAGGTGGTTTGTAATTAGCTACTGGGGTCTGAATCTCTCTACATAATTAGTAATCTGATAAAAGACAATCAGAAATCAATTACGAATATGAATATGAATAATTTCGTTGTTAAAGAATTTTGAAAGCTGAAAAACACAAACATTATTGCAATAAATGAAAATTGAATATCTAAAATTATTTTTCAGAACTTTAATAACCTCTCTTCACTTTTAAACTAATATTTCTATTATACAGTTTAAAGTTTCTTAAACTCTGAAGACACACACTGAAAAAAAAAATACATTCTAATACCTGAATTTAAAAATAATTACATGCATACATTAAGCTAACAGCGAAAATTCAAAATTCTCATATTGAAATTGAGGGACATCAATATCTTTCCATTTTCGAAAGTTAATCTAATCCTATGAGAAGATTAGATATTCCCTCCAATGCTCAATAATCTTTTACACATTACTCAGGAAGGAAAAGGGGAGGGGATGAACTCTGATATTTACTGGCTAGGTTTGCTAGCGATAAAAGAATTATAATTCCTTTCCGCCACTATAGTGGATCTTCTCCTTTTGGCAAGAACGCCACTGCCATATATTTGTCTATTCCTATTTTTGTCGTAACATGATTATCAGCACGTTTGTTTATGGATGCTTTTTGTTATTTGGAAAAGAATACTGAGGCATATGTCTGCGACGTGTTACTGCTAAGAATGCTGGCTACAATTTCTTTATAATATTTATCAAAATCAAGTTCTTCAATCCCTGTTACATCTTCACTTTCTTCATCAGGTTCTCTGCTACTTGATGCTGCTAGCAAACCAGTTATTGAATTCTCTCCTCCTGAGTAGAGTTTTGTTTTGCATTGGCACTGAAGTTATTCTTATATCAGAGATTGGATTCTGGGCAGTGTTGTAACTGTCGAACCTACTAACAATGACAAGATCTGATGGCGTGTCACAAAACCCCGAGAATCTTGATTACTTAAAACTTTGATGATGAAACATTTCAAATATTGTATTCGAGACAGTATTTCTGATACACTGGAAGACAAACCAAATACAGATGCAGTATACACAGACCTTGCCAAAGCAGGATATCCCCTTAAATCTACTAAGGGAAATTATCAAAAGACCCCCGTCTGTCTTCAAGAAGGAACAAACAGCCTTCCTGATCATAACGTCAACGGGGAGACCTAGTCTGGGTCAGGCCGTGGAGAGCAGTCACATCTGGAACTGTCTACAGGAAAACTAGTAATACCTCTCTGGATGGTTGCTGTCTACCAAACTAACATGTAAAAGATACTCAAACTTGATAGAAAGTAAAGTACACAGTTTCACAGTACGTCAGCACGCATCCTCTGCCATAATGTATGTGAAGCTCAATGCTTCTACACTACAGCACACAACTTAGCCAGTAACATTACTATATCCAGCATACAGGCTTACTGACTGTGCGCGCTCCCTAACTTCATAATAGTGTGTTCGAGCCGGTTACACTCCAGCCTGCCAGCCCATTGCGACCTTATCTTACAAAGCAGCCAATTATTGCGCGCCCTGCCGACTGGATCCGAAAAAAGCTAAACAAATTACCAGCCATTGTCATAAAATTTTTCACTCTCAACTTCATTTAGCGGGTGGAGAGGAAGTGGCGCAGCTGCGGCCAGGCCGAGGCCCCTCCCCACAGCCATCTTCTTGAGATGTTCTGGGAAAAAGCTGTCGCTCTGACCTACCTAACGCATCACAATTATCAGCCTCATTAACAGCCTCATTGTTGTAACTAATAACTAACTATAATTTGGTCAGGAACATCTTGAGAGGAAAAGATGGAGTGGAAAAAGTCTTGGCTCAATACCTCATACAACTTTATCACTTAAGGTATTGACGAGAGTTCTTCTGTGGCAATCGTGCCAGGTGACCCTAACCATGGATTGCAGGTCCCTTATTTGATCAACTCCCACTACATTATGAACCACGCCAGTCTGCTAATATTATGCTGAAGTAACCTTTTAACTTTGGTATGGATGTACTGACGTTTACTTTCACTCACAAATCCTGTCTAATACCTGCCTAATCATGAGTATACACATTTCACCAAACTCAGTCAGGCTTTTTCACAAGTCCCACACAGCCAGGATTTTTCACAGACCCACAATACCACTACAGTGCCCACCACCGCGCCTCTTAACAGTAATAATCGTAATCGTTTCTTCCCTGTATTCCACCGTAAAATATTCAAGCCATTAATATAACCTATAATTAAAATCCATCCCGGTTTCAAAGAGGAGCAAACACACTGGGGATTGACTGTATAAACATCTCGCCCAACTTTTCCTCACCGTAGATATCTTGGAAGTCTTAAAATAATGTAAGGCTAAGCGGATTTGTCTAGTACAAGGATTTAAAGATGGAAATAGTGTCGTAGAACAGAGCAAACGTGATGACGCCCCCAGCCTCCACCATCTTCCCAACGAATACTGACTTTGACAACTCTGCCTCCCTGACCCGTCAAAGTTGGCCCAGATTTGCAAGTCTGATTACCACCCACAAACTTTAACCAATTTTACTTAAGTCTTCTTTTTCTCAAACAGCGGTCGCTGGTGGCGGCGGCGGTGTTTGGTGGTAGTGGCGGCAGAGGCGGGGATGGATGGCATTTAGTGGTAGTGGCGGCAGAGGTAGGGATAATATTTGATGGGACGAGTGTAGAAGCATATGCAACACTTGGGTATCTTTATTGAGGAAACGTTTCGCCACACAGTGCTTCATCAGTACATACAAAGGAGAATCGTGAAGAACAGGAGGAGTGTGAGGTTCTTCACGATTCTCCTTTGTATGGACTGATGAAGCCACTGTGTGGCGAAACGTTTCCTCAATAAAGATACCCAAGTGTTGCATATGTGTCTAATTTACCAACTCGTCGGTTCTCTGAACCATTCATTCACGAGTGTAGAAGCCTTCAAGAAGAAACTGGACAAGCATCTTCACCAGGTGCCTGATCTGTGGTGGATATGTAGGTCAGAGGGCCACCAGCAGCAACAGCCTGGTTGACAAGGCAAGCTCCCAGAGCGGGGCTCTGAGACTAGAAAAACTCTCAGAACTCATTAAGGGTTGAAAGAAGATCAAAAAATGGAGTAGATTCTGGAAGCATTAATGGCCGGAGAGGTGTGAACTAGATATATCAAAGGAAGGGTATTAGTATGGCGAAAGTAAGTTTGAGGCCTAAAGAACGGCAGGTATTGTAAGATTAAGAAGACTGGAAATATAGGAAAGGCCAAGAACAAGAGATTTCATGCGAATAGTGTGTTTGGGAGAGAAGAGTTTCCGTTTAGCATGTGAGTAGGCATTGTTCATAAAATCAGAAGGGTGGCCAAGTCGAGAGAACGAATTGCGAAGGGTGGAAATTTCAGTCACGAAACTGAGGGGGCACTGATGCGAATGGCACGGAGAAAGAAATAAGAACACTTTTCTTGACAGAGGAAGCATGGTAAGAATAGTAGTGAATGTACATGCCGTTGTGCATGGATTTGCGATAAACGGAAAAGCCAAAGCCTGTCGCCGAGCGATGGACATGTACATCCAGGAAAGGAAACAAAAAGTTAAAATTTCCACTCATCTTTGAACTTTATGGAAGGAGCAAGATTGTTAAGCTTATCAAGAAATGGTTGGAAGATATTAGAGTCACATGGCCAAAGAGAGAAATCTACATACCTAAGCCAGAGAGAAGGGTGCACCCCAAAAGTAGGAAGTAGAACAATTTCGAAAATATTTCATATAAAGGTTAGCAAGAACAAGAGATCTAGGAGAGCCCATCGCAACAACAAAGGATTGGGAATAAAATTTACCAAGAGAGGTGAATAAGAGGGAGAAGATATCAGTAGGTATAAGGAGACGAAGTAGCCCTTCATTGGCCTTCACTTTAAGAAAAAATGAGATCAAGAGGGACATTAGTGAAACGGGACTCTATGTTAAGACTCAACACTTGCTAAAAACAATGGATTTAGCTCTACTACATAAAGGTGGCAGCAAAACAATAGCAAAAAATTATAAACCGATAGCCCTAACGTCCCACATTATATCTTTGATATACCTTTGATGAGTTTCGAGTCTTTTCCTACTCCCGGAGCCCGGCCATGGGCCAGGCGCATCTGGTGTTAGTCTGGTCAATCAGGCTGTTGCTGCTGGAGGCCCGCTGCCCCACATATCCATCACAGCCTGGCTGATCTGGTACCTGGTGAAGATAAGTGTCCAATTTCCTCTTGAAGACTTCTATACTTGTTCCAGCAGTGTTTCTGATATCTTCTGGTAAGATGTTGAATAATCTGTGGCCACGAATGTTGATACAGTGTTCCCCGGTAAACGATCTCTGTATTTGTTCCAGCTCTGATATTTTTCCAGCCCCGTCATCCTCCTGCCTGTCGTGACCTTTGTCTTATTGGGTTCTTCGAAAGAAAGGTCAGCTGACATAATTATTTTACTTGACGATCCTCTTGCGTTTTGTATACAGTGTTCCTATTGATTTCATCATTCCTTCCATACTTAAGCAGTTGGAACTTATCACCAATGAACGTCATGTTGTTCTCCACTGCCCACTGGAAAAACAATGCTTATATCTTCCTGTAATTTTTCAGTATCTTCTACCGAGGTGACTCTCATACTTATTTTAGTGTCATCTGTAAATAATGATACAAAACAGTGACGGGTGTTAATATCTATGTCCGCTATGACGATGAGAAACAGCAGAGGTGCCGGGACAGTGCCTTTGGGAACTGAGCATTATCACCAACCACTTGGATTCCCAACAATTGCACAACCCTGGGCAACATGGGTTTAGAGCAGGTCGCACCTGCCTCTCGCAACTACTGGACCACTATGACATGGTATTGGAGGACATGGTCTTGGATGCATTGGAGGACATGGTCTTGGATGCATTGGAGGACATGGTCTTGGATGCATTGGAGGACATGGTCTTGGATGCATTGGAGGACATGGTCTTGGATGCATTGGAGGACATGGTCTTGGATCTGAGGACATGGTCTGATGCATTGGAGGACATGGTCTTGGATGCATTGGAGGACATGGTCTTGGATGCATTGGAGGACATGGTCTTGGATGCATTGGAGGACATGGTCTTGATCATTGAGGACATGGTCTTGGATGCATTGGAGGACATGGTCTTGGATGCATTGGAGGACATGGTCTTGGATGCATTGGAGGACATGGAGATAGCATCTTGGATGCATTGGAGGACATGGTCTTGGATGCATTGAGGACATGGTCTTGGATGCATTGGAGGACATGGTCTTGGATGCATTGGAGGACATGGTCTTGGATGCATTGGAGGACATGGTCTTGGATGCATTGGAGGACATGGTCTTGGATGCATTGGAGGACATGGTCTTGGATGCATTGGAGGACATGGTCTTGGATGCATTGGAGGACATGGTCTTGGATGCATTGGAGGACATGGTCTTGGATGCATTGGAGGACATGGTCTTGGATGCATTGGAGGACATGGTCTTGCGATGCATTGGAGGACATGGTCTTGGCATGCATTGGAGTGACATGGTCTTGGATGCATTGGAGGACATGGTCTTGGATGCATTGAGGGGAGGACATGGTCTTGGATGCAGCATTTTGGAGTGAACATGGTCTTGGATGCATTGGAGGACATGGTCTTGGATGCAGGAGACATGGTCTTGATGCTGAGGACATGGTCTTGGATGCATTGGAGGACATGGTCTTGGATGCATTGGAGGACATGGTCTTGGATGCATTGGAGGACATGGTCTTGGATGCATTGGAGGACATGGTCTTGGATGCATTGGAGGACATGGTCTTGCATGCATTGGAGGACATGGTCTTGCATGCATTGGAGGACATGGTCTTGCATGCATTGGAGGACATGGTCTTGCATGCATTGAGGACATGGTCTTGCATGCATTGGAGGACATGGTATGCTTGAGACATGGTCATGCATTGGAGGGAGCTTTGGTCTTGCATGCATTGGAGGACATGGTCTTGCATGCATTGGAGGACATGGTCTTGCATGCATTGGAGGACATGGTCTTGCATGCATTGGAGGACATGGTCTTGCATGCATTGGAGGACATGGTCTTGCATGCATTGGAGGACATGGTCTTGCATGCATTGGAGGACATGGTCTTGCATGCATTGGAGGACATGGTCTTGGATGCATTGGAGGACATGGTCTTGGATGCAATGGAGGACATGGTCTTGGATGCAATGGAGGACATGGTCTTGGATGCATTGGAGGACAAGAATGCAGATGTAATACAAACAGACTTTGCAAAAGCCTTAGACAAGTGCGATCATGGTGCAATAGCGCACAAAATGCGTGCTAAAGGAATAACTGTGAAAGTGGCCAGATGAATCTAACTTTCTAACCAATATAACAGAGTATGGCAGACAGAGTTAAGTCGGAAGCTGCCACAGTGAAAAGCTCTGTTCCACAAGGTACAGTACTCACCCCATCCTGTTCCTCGTCCTCACGTCTAACACAGTAATGTAAACTATAGCATTGTCGTCTTTTGCAGATGGTACTTGAATCTGCATGAATGTGTCATCCACTGAGGACATGGTAAAGTTTTCCAATGGGTCGCGGAAAACAATGATGTTCAATGAGGACAAATTTCAGTTACTCCGTTTTGGAAAACTTGAGGGAATAATAGCTAGACCGGAGTATACAACAAATTCTAACCACACAACTGAACGAAAAACTAACGTAAAGGACTTGGGAGTGTTAATGTCAGAGGATCTCACCTTGAAGGGGCACGATAATGTAATTATGACATCTGCGAGGAAAATGTTAAGATGGATAATGAGAACTTTTAAAACATGGGATGCTATGCCAGTAGTCATCCTTTTTAGTCACTTGATATCTCTAGGCTGGAATATTGCTGTACACTAACAGCCCCACTCAAGACAAGTGAAATTGCAGATCTAGATAATGTACAGAGAACGTTCACTGCACGTATTAGTTTGGTCAAGCACCTTAATTACTTGGAACATTTGAAGTCCCTTGACCTGTATTCCCTGGAATGCAGGCAAGAAAGATACATCATAATCTACACACACACACACACACACACATTGTATGCCTACAAATATTAATGAAAGCTCTACATGTCTCTTGAGATATACAAAAACTGACTCCTACAGACGCTTCGGAAATGTAGCGAGCTAAAATATGGATGACGATGCTCTTCACTGGTTGTTTTATCCTTGTTTAGCAATAACTTTTTTTGCTAGTACAAGTACCTCTGTCATTATAGTTAAACCAAAAATAAAAAATAAATATCACGTAGCGATTTTAGGGAAAACCATCTTAAAACACCAAGGATGAAGAGCCAATCATATTTTATATAGCACACGTACTCCTCTGAAAATGAGGGTGGTCTAAAATAAGCTGGAATGGGCGGCGCGGGGGTCATAAAAAGTGGCACGAGGCTCAGTATTTGATGGCTAAGATACACCCACTTCTCATGTGCAAGCTTCTTAACGTGTTATCTTGTCACCGTCACTGAACCTCTCATTCACCCCAAGTTACTAGCACTGCCTGGATCAATATCGGATTACACAGGTGACAGCAGCGCTCTTACATTTTGCCCACCTAATGATCCCCTAATCTTTGAAAAAAACTCCTTCCCTTTTGCAACATCGGGTGGCTTTTCAGGTGGTACATGTGGAAATGTAGGCAGGTGGGCAGAACATTATGCCAAGTACTATAGTGTGAGAGTAAGCATGCTGGAAGTGTTGGGTTGGGACAAGGAAGTGTAAGGTTTATGATGATTGTGTTTACAAGCGACTTGGGCTGCCCGCAGCTACTGTACATTCCTCTACTCACCTAGTTGTGGTTGCAGGGGTCGATACATAGTTCCTGGCCCCACCTGTGTACACTACTGTGCACGCATAAATGCAACACCGGCTAGTGGCGCCACACAATAACACTGATAATAACCAAACCCTTCACAATCATCTTTCGTTAAAAAGACGCCCATCTAGTCTTGTCAACATGGTCGAATGTATCATGTAACAAATAATTTGAATAATCATCACAATGATCAGTCACTTCATGACAACAACAGTCGGGTGAGGCTGCAGATTTGGATAGATATTGACTGAAGTGGTACCAAAGTTGAGGTTGCCCAATGATAACGTTTTGCCCTCATTACTACCTCTTCCACAACCTATCACTACAAATACACTCAGTAACCACTGTGCTGGAGCGGTGGCTGGCATCGGAGAAAACAAGGGGAGCAATTGTGCAGTACCTGACATTTACCGGCAACATGGCCTTCCCACACCACGTTGCCAACCCAACTAGCTTAAATAATACAAGCTAATATAGTATTATTAGTAATGATGGGTCTGTCGCGCTGATATAAAATTGTGTGTGTTGACTTTTATTTTGCTAAACTCCTGTAGTTCACTGACCTCAGTGTTTTGGAGGCTTGATACTCAGTTCTCTAAATATCGTTGCCATGAAAACCAAGGTAGCCAATTTACGTAGGACTTGCACCAGTCCCAATATACTAACAAGATTTTTTTTAAATAATAGTGGCACTTGCATGCATGCATGCATGCATGCATGCGCGTGCGTGCGTGCGCGCGCGTGCGTGTGTGATATATATATTTATTTTCGATCCTGCGTCACCATGCCCAGCCCTGTGAAAACAGGACATGTACGCATCCCTCTATTGTTAGTGCAGTGGATAGAGGGATACGTACATTGTCCTGTTCTCACAGGGCTGGGTATTTTGACTAGCATAAAATGAAGACATGGAAAACGTACCTTAGCATACTCGATGCGCAGAGTGCAACAGCCGGAGTAGATATCAGCGCCCTGCAGACCCTCCCGAGCACGGGTGGCTGGGTCGATCCCGTCAAACGTGAGTAGTTAGTTAAGGACAAGTCTATCACAATAATCCAATTAGTAACTATAAATGTCAGGACAATGTTAGATTGAATGATTCGTAATTAAAGATTTATTGCTGTGGATTTAAAAAAAAATACTTATGAGGAACAGTATTACGACGTTTCGGTCTGTCTTGAATCACTGAAGTCACACCAATGATCCAGGATGGACCGAAATGTAATAAGGTTCCTCTCTTTACAGCCAAGATACTGTAACTATTCTAGGGCAAATTATTTGAATCAATTATAGCCAATCAATTATAGACTAGACTATTAACGTGGTTTAACTCTAGCACGGCGACCACTAATCAGGGTGAATGTACGGAGTTAAAAGGGGCAACTGGAGAATTAACATGAAACTATCTGCCTGCCTGCACTATTTCCACTTCCCACAAACACTTGCCCAGATTCCTCCACACCGTCACCAGCCAATCCTACTGACATCTTCACAGTGATTTCTGCATGCTTTATTGATTATGACCTCTGGGGGCTGACACATGGCCTGGCTTCTTTGTCTCCGGAGTAGATGTTTACTGATGTTTACTGAGGCCGTTACCGATACCATCAAAATTAGCCGATAGTCACCGATACCGATGCTTTGGCACACCCCGAATAAGCAACCTTGGTGAGCATAATTTGATTAATGAGTCTCAACACGGATTTATAAGGGGCCGTTCTTATTTCACGAATTTACTCGCCTTCTTCAGTAAGCATTTGAGGCAATGGACCATGATAAAGAATATGTTTATTTGGATTTCAGTAAAGCTTTTGACATATTTACACACAAGGCAGCTAAATAAAGTGCAGAACATCGTATTGGAGGTAAAATTTTATCATCGAATGAGGCACGGGTAACTAATAGGAAGCAGAGTTTGTATAAATGGAGTAAAATCAGAATGAGGACATGTCACAAGTGGCATTCCAATTGTAATAAAAAAATTAAATTTTATGTCAATATTCCCGTACTAATCCACAATTATTAAGCAAAGATCCTGGACGGGTTGTCAGACAAGCTAGCGCCTGTCGATGGGGCAAGTTACCAGTAAAGCAGGTTATGAGAAGTGCGGGGAAAACGGTCTAACGTGTGAACTGGTTATCCATCTAACCTCAGGTCATGGTAAGGGATGAGGTAGAAGTGACGTAGGCAGTTATGATTGGCTGAAGAAGGCGTGAAGGCTGGATACGAATTCTCATAATTTAGGTACGACACTCGCTCACGTGACTCGTGGACAATTCGATTCATGTCATGGCCAGTGGTGAAGTTCCCCTCTTGATGTCCCGTCCTTATATGTTGTAATTATTACATTCATGAGGCAGTGTTAAACACCTGGGAAAATGGAAGGCTGAATATTCAGGTTCGATCCAAGAAAGAAAGTATTTAAAATAGGTGACTACGTCCAGCTCACCCTTTGAAAGTGGCAATGGATTGGTTGTAACATGGGACTTCAGCTCCCGCTAGACTAACTCGGGTATACCTGTGATATGTTTCGCGAATTTCCCTACTCTCGCAGCTCGGATTTTTCTGGTCATTGTCTGGTCAACCAGGCTGTTGCTGTAGGCAATTCGCTGGATTACATAACCATCACAGCTTGGTGGCAGAAAATATAAAGACTCCAGTGGGGCAATGTAGTTCAAATGTGTCTAGACTAGACTATTAACGTGGTTTAACTCTAGCACGGCGACCACTAATCAGGGTGAATGTACGGAGTTAAAAGGGGCAACTGGAGAATTAACATGAAACTATCTGCCTGCCTGCACTATTTCCACTTCCCACAAACACTTGCCCAGATTCCTCCACACCGTCACCAGCCAATCCTACTGACATCTTCACAGTGATTTCTGCATGCTTTATTGATTATGACCTCTGGGGGCTGACACATGGCCTGGCTTCTTTGTCTCCGGAGTAGAGCCCGCCTCCGCCACACGCGCAAGACGCCTCGTCTAAGGTGCAAATCTCACCTGCCACCTACTGGATTGCTCAATCGATTACGTTGCACTGGGAATGTGCACTGTTCAGGTATTGCAGCGTCCACAGCTACATACTCAAAAATGATTGAATTTTCAACCATACAAGCCAATATACGCATACAACAATATGTAATAAAACACGGAGTACAATAATTGTGTAAGCAGAATTAAAAATAATTGGAGAACCACTTTTCCACTGACTCAGGCTTCTAAGAGACAAGCTGACTCAGCTAAAAGGCGAGGAAAAGCTGGGAACAAGTCTAGTGCAGAGCTAGGTGACAGGACAGTCTAGAGAGGTGGTGCAAGAAATGGGAGGATACTGAGTAATGTGAAAAAGGAGAGGGATGCAGAACCAGTGAAAAGGGGTAAAGTAGTTAGGTTCAAGACCGTGTGACAATGAGCTTGTATTTTGCAGGTAAGACTGGAAGAGAAGCGGCGGGTTAGTGCCAGGGGAGCCTCGCAAGTGGCGTCATCGACCCCTCCACGAACCCCATTTGTTTGCTGCCGCTAACTTGAAAACTTTGGCTTCACCTCGTTCTGCTGGTGCTGAGGGAAGCCATGCAAGGCGACCGGGAAGGTGGAGGCTCTCACTGACCATGACTGTCTACTAGTGCACACGACCTCACTATCTTGCACCACTCTTCCAAAACTTCATCTCAAGGGGCAAGGGGAATATGCACCGAACCTCGTACTTCACTGACATTTCTGTTCTTTGATCAAAACGCACACTTCTATCCAGATTTCCGTTAGTTCATTTCTGCGCAATCTATCATTCAACGATATGGATATTTAATATCTGTTATTCTTAAGTAAGTTAGGTTAACATATATTAACCTACATTTGCATATAATTAAAGAACAACTAAATAAAAGGAGAAGCTTAAGTCTGACAACGCGGGGCTTATAATACGAAAGATCAAGTGCTTTTCTCTCGACCACAAAAAAAAAATGATGGCTGCATTGACATACTTGTCAACGTAATAACATCACTACTAGAGTAATATTTTCTACTTTCCCAATCGTGCTATTTCTTGAAACTACGCCAAAGTATTGTAGACGCGTTTGCTCAGTACAAAGTGTGAATGACAGTATAATCATATCTGATGACTTCGTAAGTCAGTGTAGGTATGAGCAAAGCTACTTTATGCTGCGCGTGACATTCCTCTATGATTTCCAAGGTTCTATTGGAAAAAATCACCATAACGCAGGAACTAGCATCTTCCTTCTAGAAATGTCAATTAAGTGCTGTGTACCTCATCTTTATCAACAGTATTTCAACAATAAAAAGAAATATTTAGGGCACCAACCCTGTAGAACATGGGTACCTAAAACGCTAATCGTGATTTACCATCTACCAGTAGATGGAAGGATTACAAGTAGTATACCTAGTTTATGCCGATATTAAGTGGTAAGAGAGAAGGTGAGTGTGTGTTAAAGGAAAGCAAAAGAGAGTGGGTGAGGTTGTCAACAAATTTTGGAGTGAGATTAATAAGTTGATAACGCTAAGAGTTACTCAAGTCAGTGCCTGATCAGCCAGGCTGTGGTGCTGATGTTGGACTTTGTGCAACTAACACAAAAAGACTACTTGATCATGTCATCCACCGGGAGGCCTGGTCAGGAACCGAGTCGCGAGGGCGTTAACCCTCGGAACACTCCAAGTAGATTCTAGGTGGGTAGGACCATGCCTTAGAGTAATTTTTGTTTTTGTAAAACTAGATTTTTACTTTACGTATTTCTAGTAATACTGTTTTCATTAGAAAATTTAAAATACATTTGCCTAATTATCCTGTTATACCTACTGACCTTATTTTATATACTATCACTCCTTGCCACATTCGTCAAATGTCTTAGTGAACTCCATGTAGACAATGCAACCATTTTGGGATTCTTCCAAAACCTCCGCAATTTTGTTAAGGCCTCAATGGTAAGCATGTGAGAAGGTTCTGCAGCAGGGCGAGAAGACAGGCGTGATATTAATATGGACTTCTAAAATCAATACTCTCTACCGATCCCTCTACTAGGAAAGGAAGGCAGGCCGCCATCATTCTTTCGGCACTGTTGCCATAGTGAGGAAGGGACTCTTGTCATCACTTTTTTTTTTTGTGAATTTCAACACCTCAAGGATCTTCTTTTGATCTGACTATTCGTTCAGATATCAACCGTGTCTGCCGCACCAAGTGATTCCACGGACTGCCACAGAGGCCCAGTTAGTTCAGGCTGCATGTATACGCGCAACTTGTAGCAGGAGCAAGTGGTTGCCGCGTCAGCTCTCTTGTGGCGAAACAAACTGGAGGACACACACATTACTTCCTCCTCTTCCCACAAGACTTGTCTATACCATCCATCGCCGTCAACCTGCCACAGGCAACGATAACTTGACTAATCAGAAAAGTTTGGCCCAGACCGACCGGTAATACATGTATTGATGGTTCATGGTATCATCGTCCCTACGGCCCGGTCTCAGATCAATCCCTTAAAATATGAAAAGTAAAAATCACAGGAATAATGACAGTTAAGAAACCCACAGGAAAGTATAGGTCATAGTGAATGAAAGTACAACTTTGCAAGACTTGTGTCATTAAAATATTTCAAGAGAAGAAAAGACAGTAATCCTGGCAATGCAAAACAATTAACAAGCTTCCGTTTCATGCAAAGGCGGATAGTAGTACTTTCTGGATGGCTGCTCTCTACCACCCTACTAAACCAGTCTCATAAGTATCCAGTCACTTCGAAATGCCCATTTGAACCAAATATGAGAAATTCCACAATAAGCTAGTTTATCCATAATGCATAATGCTCCATGGGTCGTTACATTCAGTGCTGGGTTAATCCTGTCAATTCTGTAAAGCCTTCAATACAGGAGAGATTTATGTCTTATATCCAAGGCCAGTGGTCGTTGGCACTACACTATAAGAATATTTACTATGCCACAAGGAAGGCAGCCATCAACAGCTTCACTCTGGCTGTACCTTTCTCAAGGGCACCACTTGCTTAGCAATCAATTATTGAACTGACTAATTCGGAATGTGTTAACACAATACATGCATGCGTAGCTCTTAGCTAGTTAGATAGCTTTCTACCTGCCACACTCCCTCGCGAAATGTCACTTTTGACTTTTTTGGGTTATCCTAGATAATTTACACGTAACTGTACCTAGATAAACTTACTAAACAGCAAGCCTGCTCTCAAGCCGAGCCAGTGAGTCTCTTGGGCTAGCAAGGGCACCATCCCCTCACTCCCCCTTCAGAGTTGGATAATGAGCGAGGCATGGGTTGAGTAACACACGTTAGCTTTGAGATATAAAAAATGTTAATATACCATCTGCTTATGGTTTTTGAGAATCCTGAAAAAAATATTTCAGGATAACATGATGTGTAAGGCAGGATGAAATTATTACTAAGTCACCTTGCCCCATGCGAGTTCCTGCGTTTAGTTACCATGTGGCCATACGTTAACTATAAATAGATATTGCTAGTTCCTAGTTATGACCCGAGCTGAAGTACATTAACAGCTCTCAACTTGTAAAGGGAAATTCAGGAATTCTTAACCTGACTCCCGTAAAAGTTTTGTAAAAAAACGTCCTCTCCCTTTTTCAAGCAAACTACAACTTGAGTCAGCGCCAATCCTTTCACTGCCACGTCCCCAGCTATACCTGAGATGTACGCCATGACCTGTGAAACCGACTTATCACTCATAGTTGACATATGCCATAACCTGGCATCCACACAAGAAATTGATCAAAGTCAAGCTGTGTTCATCACGGGTGAAAGACAGCGTACCCAAGGTGATGTTATTTATGTCTGCTTCGAAATTCAATTAATTATTTTCGGTTAAATATATGTAATTAAGGCGGTTTTACTGCAATCATTAATTCTCCTTTAGCATGACCTACCCATTTTTATTAAGGGAAAATAGACCCTGTTACTTTTAAAGACTTGTTTACCTATCTTCATCCCTACCAGCCTAGATTTGGTACTGCTCCCGTCTCTACCAGGTCTTTTAACTAGCGTCCCATATCAACGCAAACAGCTTTATAGATTCCCGCAACAATCGGACCAGCCGGGCTCGTACGTTGGACTGCTTGAGGCCGTCCACTCGTACATTTTTCCAACTATCACACAAGCTTAGTTTCTGTTTCGTTTAAAACAAAAACCTTCATCAATGTTTTCAATGTAACAGCATATATACTTAAAACTCGTAGAAACAGAAAAAGTGGTGTAGCAAAAAGCAGTAGGGATGAGGCATGAAAGGAATGGCTGTCCTCACTTTGGTAGGAAATCCTCTTATTTCTCTACAAGAGCATTAATTGGTTGCCATGTTTACGTTAGTGACAAGCCAAAGTATTCCATGCTGCCAATGTTAAGGCTCTCTCCAACTACACTGTTTTTGTCTATTTCTGCTTTAATTGCTGCGCATTATTCTCTTCCAATACAGAAGTTCATTTTGAACTTTCAGTGCATTGGTAATTTTTAGTGCCGCTCTCACATTAGCGTGACATATACTGCATTTGGGTAACAAATTAGTTTACTGAAACCATAAAATAAAGGAAGAGAAACAATTCTCAGTGAAAATTGCATAAAAGGATATTCAACCATGGCTTGAACGCCATTCTTCTTGAAGATGACGATTCGGAGGACGTTACCGTAGGACTGGCAAATGGTGTGGATCACATCCTGCAGAAAGAAAAAAAATACATTAACATTCAATTTAACACTTATGACGCACAAGATAAGAAAGTTAACATTTAATATCAGAAAATAGTGACATTTTCCTCTACTACAAGGAAACTTACTGATGAAGCGCTTAATACAAGCCGTCCTTAAATCAGTCAGAATACTGGTGATCACCTTACATTTGACGAGCCTGGCCCAAAGCCTGCCTCTGAGAGTGGAAAAATTTTCGGAACTCAACAGTATATCAAACATTCCTTACCTTACTACGATTCCGGGGGTCATCGCCCTCGCGGCCCGGTGTCAGACCAGACCTCCCGATTGCTAACCTGATCGACCTTTGAGGAGTTCCTAGAGTTTTTCTACCAAGTGCGGTGGCCGCACGCAGATAAAATTGGACTACGGGTGGCTTGTGGTAGGGCAACTTAACACTGTTGTGGCACAGTTCTTCTTTGTAGCCAACTTCGTGTCCACCAGAGAAAGGCTACGTGTCTTTGATGCTCTAACTTTCCTACACGATCAGGTATCGCAAACGTTGCGCTGCATAATTAATACATAACTTCGACTCTTAGATAAGATGTACTGGTAAGTTTATCTTATAAAAGACGATTACTACTTTATTTCACACACCACGGATACCATTACTTCTTAGCATATCTTAAAAGCAGACATGTGGAATACCTCTGATAAACCAGTCTGTTACTACCTGTGGCCCGCAGGCAAATTTAACCTTCGTAAAATAATTATATTTATAGGAAATAAGTAGACAGCAACCATCGCGGGGAAAGGAAGGGGGTACTACCACCGTCTTGACATATGAACATTTAACTGAAGTCTGTTAAGTGTTTTGCACTCTTGCACAAGTCTTTTCTTCTCAATCATACTTTACCTTTGATGAGTTTCAAGTGTTTTTCTACTATTAGAGCCAGGCCTTCGGCCAGGCTCATCTGGTGTTTGCCTGGTCAACTAGGCTGTTGCTGCTGGCGACCCGCTGGCCTGGTTGATATGGCATTTGGAGAAGATAGCAGTTTCTATCTTCAGGCAAGATGTTGAACAGTGTGGGGCCATGGCACCCAATCTTTTCACTGGGTTTATTTTACACTTCCCATATCTCTTGCTCCAGTACGCTGTTAGGACAGTGTACACTAGGCCCGCAGGTATTATCCACTTGTATATTATCATGCATCTCTCTCTCCTCCGCTCCTCAGAGTACATATTTAGGACTCTCTACAGAGTTCCAAGTAATATAAGTGTTTTATTGTCTCTATAAAGTCTGTAACTGATCTCTATCTCTTCCCGCTCTGATATCTCTCTGATTTATCATGTCCTCAATAATATTCTTAGTGATAATTCTGAAACTGAAAGTGGGCAAGAGTGAGACTCACAACAAACAACAGAGTCCATTCTTGTTTTCTAACAACCTAAGTGGACAATTTAACGAAAGGAAGGTAATTCCATGTGTTGTTGATATTCAATCCTTCATGATTATGTGTTGTTGATATTCAATCCTTCATGATTATGTGTTGTTGATATTCAATCCTTCATGATTATGTGTTGTTGATATTCAATCCTTCATGATTATGTGTTGTTGATATTCAATCCTTCATGATTATGTGTTGTTGATATTCAATCTTTCATGATTATGTGTTGTTGATATTCAATCCTTCATGATTGTGTGTTGTTGATATTCAATCCTTCATGATTATGTGTTGTTGATATTCAATCCTTCATGATTATGTGTTGTTGATATTCAATCCTTCATGATTATGTGTTGTTGATATTCAATCCTTCATGATTATGTGTTGTTGATATTCAATCCTTCATGATTATGTGTTGTTGATATTCAATCCCTCATGATTACAAACTTTTTTTTTAGACGTCTGACACCACCTCTTCCCGGATACAGTGATTAGTCTGAGTATCTGGTCGAGATCATCAGTGTTGATGATGGCAAAGTAATCACTAATTATAATCTGCATTACTTTCTCATATCTGGTATAGTTAACTTTGTCACTTTCTTCGGAAGGACGACTCCTTATTATGTCATTGTTGTCATGACAGAACTGTTTATTCAGTTTAAAATAATTTACGTTTGTAGCAGCTATATTTTTACTGCTCCTCCGATACTGTCCTTGTCGTGCCGAATAGGTAAAACTTGCGATTTTGGCTTAAATAGCAATGATCTTCTTGCCGAATATGGCAAGCGAAAATTTGTGTATGCAATAATTTCGCAAAAATCATTCTGAACCTAACGAAAAATATATATTTCATTGTGTTTGTTTATTATTAAATTATTGTAAACTTATCTAAAATACATTTAGTTTGATTAGGCTAAATTAAATTGCGCTTGTTATAAGGTTAGGTAAGTTTTTTAAGGTTCTTTTGGTACAAAATTTATATATTTTTACATTAGCATAAATTAAAAAAAATATCTTTAAACGTACAAGAGACATTTTTAGAAAGGACTTAATTTTAAATAAATTCTTGCTAATTGACCAGTTTTACCTATTCAACACGACATCCTTATATTAAGTGCAATTTTAAAGTATCTATTTTTTTTTTCAAATGATCAAGAGTATAGGAGAAATGTAAAATCTAACACTTTTGGAGTATGCAATGTATTGATGCTCCACTTTCGTACAATGACATTGCTTTGAGCTTTCCTAATCGTATTGCTGTAGGCTTGAACTACCATATTTCATTTACCATATGTCCTTAGTCACCCGTTTCATTAATCATGTTTACCACTATTACATACTCATCCCGGAGACTGGAAATTCTACTGCAAGATTAACTCGCGTGTCACTCTTGGCATCATGTGCCTCAAGACCTAAGACACAATAACAGAAGCTCACATAAAAAGATTAAACAATCAAAGCACTACAATTTTCTTTATGCTAGGATTATTCTTTCCTCAAATTAATTCTCCCAAGTTGTCATTTAGCAGAGATGGTCCCTCAGGCCACGGTAGCATGTAGCCGTGATTCATGCTAACAAGGAATGTCTTGGCTGATGGGTCAGGTATGCCAGATGCGCAGATGACCCCTAGTTATAGTTACACAGTAAATACTGAAGATGCCTGACTTCCATTCCCTTCACAACAGCAGCACGGGACTTAATGACACCACATTATACAACTAAATTAGATGTACAGGAAGGTGCAGCGCCACAGACTTGTCTTGTAGGGTGAGTTGGAATAAACGAAGAAAGTTTCAAGACAGTTAGGAGGCTTTTTTTCTAATTATCATTAGATATCCTGCATGTGTGGATGCCATTTAATTAACGGTAACGTTTTTATTTCTTACATCCTGCCCAAGATACCACTTTCAGCATGTCTGTCTTACCTACCAACCTGTTGTTTCCCCCTGGGCATCGCCCCTACAGCCGGTACCACACCAAGCCTTCTGGTTGGTCTTTGATAAACCTTTGACGGGTTATCTGGTCCTTCCCTGATCAACCAGGCTGTTACTACTGGCAATGGTGATAAGCTTAGGTATGAAAAGAATGAAAAACTCAAAGGGGGCACTATATACAAAACTAAAGAGGATCGTCTAATAGAACGAATGGAACACGTGAAAGACTTTGGGAGTAATTTTGCCAACTCACCCTTCTTTCAAACACAACAAGACAAAGGTCACGACAACCAGGATGATGGGATCGACAATTATATAATGAGAACTTTCAAAACAAAGGAAACATTACCAATGGTGATATTTCAAACCGCTTGTGCTCTCTCATTTCGAATATTGCTAAATTTTGACGGTCCCGTTCAGGGCAGAAGAAATATTAGAGCTGGAACAGATACAGAGATAGTTTACGGACCGAATAGAGCCAATAAAGCATTTAAATTACTGGGAACGCCTTAAAGTCTTAAATATGTACTCAATGGAGCGGAGGAGAGATGAATGAAAATATATACCTGGAAATTACTTAAGAGGGCCTTGTCCCAAATCTACACACTGCCATAACATACTGGAGTGAGAGATAAGAAAGTGCAAATTATACCCAGTGAAAAGCAAGGGTTCAGTGGGCACCATAAGGAAACACTATCAACGTCCGTGGCTCCAGACTATTCAACATCTTACAAGAAAATATCAGAAACCCTGCTGGGACCAGTGTAGAAGTCTTCAAGAGGAAAGTGGACAAGACGTTCCACCAGGTGCCAGATCAACCAAGCTGTGATGGATATGTGGGTCAGTGGGCCACCAGCAGCAACAACCTGACTGACCAGGCAAGCAACAGACGAGCCTTGCCCAAGGCTGGGCTCTGGGAGTAGAAAAACTCTTGGAACTCATGAAAAGTATAGCAAAGGCAAGGTAAGGCAGACTGCTGGCCCACGTATCCATCATAGCCTGACTGATCAAGCGGTGTACCATATTACATAAAAAAAAGTATAACAGAATATTCAAACAGGCTGAGGGAGAAACGCTAATAATTTTCCTAAAGGCCTACTACTACTCCAAGATATACTACGTCCCCACAACTACACTAGAAGTGGACTATACAAGCTCAAAGAATAATTTCCTACACAGGAATTAGATCGAATAAAATCGATCCAAAATGGATGAACAAAACCAGTGTTCATGTTAAAAGAAATGTTAAAAATGGGGAAAGAGAAGCTAAACGAAACTGTGAAGCTATAGTTGTAAATGTTGAGTCCACTTAAAACTAACTCTGGACAGCTTACCGACAGTGAGAAAGTGTGCATGCTTGAAAGAAAATTATGAATTATAATATCGCAAGAACACTAATGCAAAGAATTCACAGAACGGGCGGGGTTCGAACGCATGGCAAGCTAGTCCCAAAACTCTCAGGTCAGTGTGCTATCCAGTGACCTGCGAATTTTAGGACATGCTTGCCAAGGGTTCGAGCCTTCACCCTTTCTGTGATTTGAAAGCAAATTATGCAACATCACAAAATACGTACTAGAAACATTATTAACAAACAGGTAGACCGATCAATTAAAAAGTTCTTGGGTCCTGACGAACTGTTTTCAAGGGTTCTTAAATACAAAGTGGAAATTACACTGAGCTACTTTTCTACAATGCATAACTACAGACATGTAGAAGATGATTAATGTCAAATTAACGGTCAATCCAACTGACAAGTAGGAGGAAAATTAATAGAATCCGTAATAACAGATAATAATTTGAAGCCTCCTTGATGAACGTTATTTGATTAACGAATCCTAAGACGGGACCACAAAGGGCCGATCATGCTTACCAAATTTAGTGACTGTACTAAGTTAGAAGAGGCAGTGGACTATAATAGAGAATAATACGTTGTCTATTTGCATTTCAGTAAGGCTTCTAATAAGTCTTACACAGAAGACTGTTAGAGTAGCAGCACACAGTACGGGGAAATATTCTTTTATGGATAGTGACATGGCTGACAAATAGGCAGGAAAGAATATACATAAATGGAGTGACAAGACACAAGGAACAGTTTTAGACCAATTCTTGCCAATATACATCGCTGACCTTAATGATGGAGCAAAGTTACACGATAAAATTAGCTGACAACACAAAAATAGGCCGAACACTAGATTTAAAGATACCACTGAAATTCAGGAGGATTTAGACAAGTTTCAACTTGTTTGAGCAAGTGCCCGATACTGGACGTGGGGTTTGCCTTGGATTTGGAAAATGAAAAACTATTTTAGATTTATTTAAACTTGATTTTTAGCTCCCTCTCTCATGGACTTTGATTTATTCAACTTGAGTTCATTATCTTTCTTACCCTTGCTAGTGTTTCCTTCTGCATTTCAGATAATCTAATATCCTAGAGATGCTCTGAGAGAGCGTCTATCTAGTTTACCTGGCTTCTTTTTCCCTAGCGGAATGTGCCTTGAGCATGCTTCTAGTGCCGTTGTAGACACTGGTACGGAGCCATGTTATTAAATATCAGTCTCCTCAGCATGTTTCGTTAAGGGCACTATTTATTTGATCCTAAATGATGTTCTTGTTCAAGATGAATTTGGTAAAAACACCATGACTCATGACTTGCAAGTCACGGCTCCTGTGCATGCAGGTCTAAACTTCGATTAGGTTGTGATCCGAATTTATATTTCATAATAGATCCTCCTTATTTGTGAAAATAAGGCCAAATATATTTTTAAAGTCTTATTAGCTCTACTATTTGCTGGTTTAAATTTAATATATTACAAAAATTCAACAGCTCATTTGTGAGAATGTTCATATAGGCTACATCCTGGAATTATTTCTGGTATTACCCTATTTGCTACGTTCTTCCACACAGTTATCAGTATGGTCAAATTTACAAAAAAAAAAAAATATATACGCACGAATGGAACAATTAGCTTCTCGCGCATTGGACTGAAAAAGACTAATGAGCAACAGAATGACTGACCAGGAGAGCACCAGACGAGCCAAGCCCATGACCGGGGCTCCGAGAGTAGTAACTCTCTCGAAACTCATCAAAGGTATATCGAGGGTAAAGGAAGTGTTCCATACGAATCGTATTTTGCAAGTCAATATTTGCAGCAAGCATAAACAACATGACTTATTAGGACGTCAACTAGGAGTTTCGTTTTGAAACTTGGTGATGATCGTGGGCGATTACCTACAAAAACTATTTACACACAGTAGCCTACATCAGAGACTAATTGTGGAAAGTAGGTGTGAGGATAGGCACTGAAAGTTGGCAATGTGCAGTGTACAGCTAAGCAGACACTGAAGAGGGTGGTGGGTGAGACACTGATCAATGATTTTTTTTTTTTTTGGTCAAGCGATGCACACATCTCTCACGCGTCCGCTTGATTAATAACCTTGATTAACACACATAATGCAGCACACAACGTTTGGTAAACAGTCCCTATAAATAACAATGACGATATAATAAAACAAAAGATTCTACAAGCGTGGCAGGTTAACAGGCGGGTCTGTGACAGCTGGTAATGGATCTGCACCACCATGCCATTAACACACCCACACCTTCCTTTCAGCAATCACACAGCTGTGACTGCTATGGATGCCAAGGGATTGCTACCGGCAACAACCCTCACACAAGTATTACTGAAAAATAACTTTTGTATTTGTATTCTAAGACATAAGAAGCCAGATAGTCAAGCAAGATTTTCTTATACCAAACCTATTCCTAAATGCTGCGGGTATCAATATATATATACATAAAAGCGTTTATGCTTTCTAGCTTCCTTTTCATAATTTATAAGAATAAAGTCAAAATTGTGTAGGGTAGGGGGTGCGTGTGTAGGGGAGGGGGGTGCGTGTTTACCTATCTGGAGTCTACCTGGAGGGTATTTCGGGGATCAACGCCCCCGCGGCCGGGTCCACGACCAGGCGTCCCGATGGATCAGGGCCTGATCAACCAGGCTGTTACTGCTGTCTGCACTCCAGCGGTAACAGTGGTGTGTGTGTGTGTGTGTGTGGTGGTGGTGGGGGTCATGGGGGTGTTTGTGTGGTGTTGGGGGTAGGGTTTGTTGGGGTGGATGGGTGGATGGGTGTGTGGGTGTGTGTGTGTGTGTGGGTGGATGGGTGTGTGTGTGTGTGTGGGTGGATGGGTGTGTGTGTGTGTGTGTGTGTGTGTGTGTGTGGGTGGTGTGTTGGTGTGTGTGTGGGTGGATGGGTTGGTGTGTGTGTGGTGGATGGGTTGGTGTGTGTGTGTGGGTGGTGGGTTGGTGGTGGGGTGTGTGGTGGATGGGTTGGTGTGTGTGTGTGTGGATGGGTTGGTGTGTGTGTGTGTGGGTGGATGGGTTGGTGTGTGTGTGTGGGATGGGTTGGTGTGTGTGTGTGTGGGTGGATGGGTTGGTGTGTGTGTGTGTGGGTGGATGGGTTGGTGTGTGTGTGTGGGTGGATGGTTGGTGTGTGTGTGTGGTGGATGGGTTGGTGTGTGTGTGGGTGGATGGGTTGGTGTGTGTGTGGGTGGATGGGTTGGTGTGTGTGTGTGTGGGTGGATGGTTGGTGTTGGTGGATGGTTGGGGTGTGTGTGGGTGGATGGGTTGGTGTGTGTGTGTGGGTGGATGGGTTGGTGTGTGTGTGGGTGGATGGGTTGGTGTGTGTGTGTGGGTGGATGGGTTGGTGTGTGTGTGTGTGGGTGGATGGGTTGGTGTGTGTGTGGGTGGATGGGTTGGTGTGTGTGTGGGTGGATGGGTTGGTGTGTGTGTGGTGGTGGATGGGTTGGTGTGTGTGTGTGAGGGTGGTGGGGGTTGGTGTGTGTGGGTGGATGGGTTGGTGTGTGGGGTGGTGTGTGGGTGGTGTGAGTGGTGTGTCGGGGATGAGTGGTGGTCGGGGATGAGTGGTGTGTCGGGGGATGAGTGGTGTGTCGGGGATGAGTGGTGTGTCGGGGGTATGAGTGGTGTGTCGGGGGTATGAGTGGTGTGTCGGGGGTATGAGTGGTGTGTCGGGGGCATGAGTGGTGTGTCGGGGGTATGAGTGGTGTGTCGGGGGTATGAGTGGTGTGTCGGGGGTATGAGTGGTGTGTCGGGGGTATGAGTGGTGTGTCGGGGTATGAGTGGTGTGTCGGGGAGTATGAGTGGTGTGTCGGGGGTATGAGTGGTGTGTCGGGGGTATGAGTGGTGTGTCGGGGGTATGAGTGGTGTGTCGGGGGTATGAGTGGTGTGTCGGGGGTATGAGCGGTGTGTCGGGGGTATGAGCGGTGTGTCGGGGGTATGAGTGGTGTGTCGGGGGTATGAGTGGTGTGTCGGGGGTATGAGCGGTGTGTCGGGGTATGAGCGGTGTGTCGGGGGTATGAGTGGTGTGTCGGGGGTGTTTACCTGGAGTGGGTTTCGCTGGTCAACGCCCCCGTGGCCCGGTCTGAGACCAGGCCTCGTGGTGGACCAGAGTCTGATCAACCAGGCTGTTACTGCTGGCCGCAGTGTTGTGTTGGGTGTGGGGGGGGTGAGTGGGTCGTGTTAGGGGCTCATATCGGGGATCAGGTGTGGGAGAGCGAAGGAGAGAGAGACAGAGACAAGAGAGACAGAGAGAGACAGAGAGAGGAGAGGAGAGAGAGAGAGAGACAGAGAGAGAGGAGAGAGCAGAGAGAGAAAGAGAGAAGAGAGAGAGAGAGAGAGAGAGAGAGAGAAGAGAGAGAGAGAGAGAGAAGAAGAAGAAAGAGAAGAGAGAAGAAAGAAAAAAAAGAAAAAAGAAAAAAAAAGAAGATAAAAGAAGAAGAAGAAAGAATAGAAAAGAAGAGTATGAGAAAGAGAAAGAGAGATGAGAGAAGTAGTAGTAGATAGTAAGAAGAAGAATAAAGAGAATGAAGTAGAAGAAGAGAAAAGAGTAAGAAAAGAGAGAGAGAGAGAGAAAGAGAAGAAGAGAGAGAGGAGAGAGAGAGAGAGAAGAGAGAGAGAGAAGAGAGAGAGAGAGAGAGAGAGAGAGAGAGAGAAGAGAGAGAGAGAGAGAGAGAGAGAGAGAGAGAGAGAGAGAGAGAGAGAGGCTATGTTAGTGCAATGTACCCCAATAAAAGCAAGTATGGCATGAGCCAGGACGAGCCTGGACCATGGTTGGGCTCCGAGAGTAGTTTAACTCTCGAAACTCTTCAAAGGTATATGAGTAAACTAAGAATACAGTAAGTGTAAGAGACCCAGGACGAACATAATCGGGACTACCAATTGACTCTGTACACTGGGGAACTGGATAAGTTTTTCGTATAATTTCCAGATCAGCCGGGTTTGGCGCATACGTTGTATTTCGTGCGATTAGCACCAACGGCCTGGTTGATCAGGCCATCCATTGGGGGATGGCTTCATCAGCGAGAATGCTTGTTGTTTCCTCATGTTACTGTTTCACTAAGTTTGTATGGTGTTAATTTATGTAATTTAATTTGTGACAAACTTGTTAACACCTTTTTCAACCTTTCGCTATCATTAGGTTGAGTAAAATTGTTAAAATGATGTTTCCTCATTCTACATAGATTTTAATTATTGAGTTAATAAATTAACTATGTAGAGTTTAATAAATTAACTCAATATTTAAAATCTATGTAGAATGAGGAAACATCCTTTTAACAATTTTACTCAACCTAATGATAGAGAAAGGTTGAAAAAGGTGTTAACAAGTTTGTCACA
The DNA here is from genome assembly GCA_009830355.1 of Cherax destructor. Classification (NCBI taxonomy): domain Eukaryota; kingdom Metazoa; phylum Arthropoda; class Malacostraca; order Decapoda; family Parastacidae; genus Cherax; species Cherax destructor. The sequence goes on from WNWK01006523.1 coordinate 73,930, forward strand.
AATTAAATTACATAAATTAACACCATCCAAAATTAGTGAAACAGTAACGTCTTAGTATTTTTTTTTTTGCGCTCAGTAAATCAGTGAACTAGGAGTAGCCATGCTGCGCAAATTGTAAAGGTAAGGAAGAACAGGACTTAGCTCCAGGTTATAGGGAAGGGAGAAGGGCGCTGGCCTTCACCAGTGTCACATGAGTAGGTTTGCTCACTGTCAAGGTATTCAGTACACGTTGACTGATATGTTCGGACATGTGGTGGCCACACTACCTGGCTCACGTCTGCCTGCTTGGCAGTGGCAGATAAGCTGGCTTACTTTGAACATGGGACAGGCCACCGAGAATAAATGCTGGTATGCGTTGGTACAAAGTTTATAGAAGTGACAAGCTTACGTTCTGCGGTGTAGTGAAATGCTGCCAGCTAGCATGATGGGTAGTATGGCGGCGTTCAATGACGACATGCCAATGGCAGACGAGCCACATGTCTCACTCACCCAACACTAATCACCTAGCATGTCTCACCACCTTTTCATTACTCGAAATTGCTAAACACGCCTTACTTGTTACCACAATGTCATACAGATATATGATAAGTATTAAACATGGAGTATGATTATATTAATGTGTCCATAAAAAAACGAGAATATCATGATAAAACAAGTGATAATCTTGGACTTACAATTTCTGCAGAAAAGACCATACCATAGTGTTTAAACAAACACATTCGTAACCGTAAAAGTGGACCATCAAAATTAAAGGTTAATGACAGGCCTACTGATTGTGTCCTGTAAATATTACTGTTCCATATACACAAATAGCTGTGAATGAAATTAACTAACAATGTAAGGAGAGACTTAAAAGCTCTCAGTACAGTTGTAGGGTGTGCAAGAATGGTATACAATACCGACAAGATGAAATTAAGACATTTGCAACATCTGGGTATCCAGATGTTGCACGTGTGTCTTAATTTATCACACAGTTGTAGGGTATAATCCCAAATATGGTTTACCTGGAGAGGGTTTCGGTGGTCAACGCCCCCGCGGCCAGGTCTGAGACCAGGCCTCATGGTGGATCAGGGTCTGATCAACCAGGCTGTTACTGCCGGCCGCACGCAAACTGACGTACGAACCACAGCCCGGTTGGTCAGGTACTGACTTTAGGTGCCTGTCCAGTTGTACGGTTCGTATTTCTAACGGCTGCACCACGGCTGTTCACGTGATCACCAACCTCTGCCCATGTGATCTGGCATTAGCCAATCATAGGCCTGCCTTTTGAATGCCCCAGTGCCGTGCGGGCCCTCCAGCCAGTTCCTTTCGGGTAGGCATAGCAGGCGGACACAGGCATAGGCTCTCAGCTCCCATATATCCAACGCCTCATTAAACGCTACCAAAAACCAAGCTCATCGTCTGTTAATATTACCAAATCTATGCAAAGAACCCCACAACACACAGTGCCTTCTTGAAGACAGCCAGGGGTCTATTGGTAATCCCCCTAATGTATGCTAGGAGGCAGTTTAACAGTCTTGGGCCCCGGACTCTTATGGTGTTGTCTTTCAGTGTACTCGTGGCACCCCTGCTTTTCATCGGGGGAATGTTGCATCTCCTTCAGAGTCTTTTGCTTTCATAGGGAGTGATTTTCGTGTGCAGGTTTGGTACCAATCCATCCAGGACCTTCCAAGTGTATATTATCATTTATCTCTCTCACCTGAGTTCCAGGGAATACAGATCAAAGACCTTCAACCGTTTTCAGTAATTTAGGTGTTTTATCGTACTTATGTGTGCTGTGAAAGTTCTTTGTACACTCTCCAGGTCTGCAATGTCGCCAGCCTTGAAGGGGGCTGTTAGTGTATAACAGTATTCCAGCCTAGAGAGAACAAATGATATGAAGAGTGTCATCATGGGCTTGGCGTCCCTAGTTTTAAAGGTTCTCATTATCCATCCTATCATTTTCCTAGCTGGTGAGGTAGATACATTGTTGCGGTCTTTAAAGGCGAGATCCTCTGACATTATCACTCCCAAGTCCTTCACCTTTCTTTTTCGCTCTATTGTATGGTTAGAATTTGTCGTATACCTTGATACATTTTTTATTTCCTCAAGTTTTCCATACCTGAGTAGTTGAAATTTCTCCTCGTTGAACTTCATATTGTTTTGAGTGGCCCATTTGAAGATTTGGTTGATGTCCGCTTGGAGTTTTGCAGTGTCTTCAATGGAGGTCACTGCCATGGCAATCCGAGTGTCATCCGCAAAGGAAGACACGGAGCTATGGCTTACATCTCTGTATATGTCAGAAATGAGGATGAGGAATATAATGGGAGCGAGTACTGTGCCTTGTGGAACAGAGCTTTTCACCGTGGCTGCCTGGGACTTTATTTACTATTACCAACTTTTCCTGTTATTGCTTTATCACGCATTGTGTGCGCTATTACGCCATGGTCACACTTGTCGAAAGCTTTTGCTGCAGTCTGTGAATACTACATCTGTATTTTGTTTATCCTCAACAGCATCCAGGACCCTGTCATAATGGTCCAGGAGCTGGGACAGGCAGGAGCGACTTGCTCTAAACCCGTGTTGCCCTGGGTTGTGTAATTGATGGGTATCTAGGTGGTTGGCGATCTTGCTTCTTAGAACCCTCTCAGATTTTTATGATATGGGATGTTAGTGCTATCGGTCTGTAGTTCTTTGCAATTGCTTTACTGCCACCCTTGTGGAGTGGGGCTATGTCTGTTGTTTTTAGTGTGTGGGATGACCCCTGTGTCCATGCTCCCTCTCCATAGAATGCTAAAGGCACGCGATAGGGGCTTCTTGCAATTCTTGATGAACACTGAGTTCCATGAGTCTGGGCCTGGGGCAGAGTGCATAGGCATGTCATTTATTGCCTTTTCAAAGTCTTGTGGAGTTAGAATAACATCCAAGATTTTTGAGATGACCAAATTTTGCGTTTCGTTCATAAAGATTTCATTTGGATTGTCGACCCTTAGTCTGGTCTGCGGCTCGCTGAACACTGAGTCGTATTGGGATTTTAATATCTCCCTCATTTTTTGGCTGTCATCTGTGTATGTCCCATCCTGCCTAAGCAGAGGCCCAATACTGGATGTTGTTTTTCCCTTAGATTTGGCATAAGAGAAGAAGTATTTTGTTTTGTTTTTCAATGTTAAAATTCCAAAAAGTAATGTTCTTTGCGTACATCACCATGTACTAGCTTTAGTTCTGAAACACAATAGAACGAGTGAAATACGGAAACAAAATGAAGCCTTAAGAATAATTATGGATTGTCCTATAACCACCAAATAATTTACTTAATACGAAGAAAGAATTAGGTATACCTAGTGCGGCTGATAGAATACGTGAAATCAATGCCATGGTAGTACTGAAACTGCTGCATGATGATCAAAATGTGTTCGTGTGTTACAAGAACTTATACTAATTCATGGGGCAAGTGAATCAAGATGGATTCAAATAACAGACATAGGAAAATGTTGGGACTATATGAACTGTATCACGATAGGAAACTAACAGCATTTCCCACCATCCTGGCAGATAACAGCTTTTGATATCACTATGTCCAACTACCCTCCCATGAAATTAATCGTGCACAATCCATAACTTTGAGTGTTTTGTAAAATCAGTGTTCTGGAACACACACAATACTATCACACAGACTATCTACGCTGATGACTCCCTTAACCCTGGCAGTGTGACAGCGGGAAGTGTTATCGTATATCAGCCTGATGGTATTAAAATACAGAGATGTATTAGTATTAATAACTGGGCTTCCAACTCACGAACTGAGCTGTTTGCCATACTACTACTACTTCCTACTAAAGCTTATGGAAACTACGACACCACACAGTTTAATTGTAACTGACTCTCTTTCCTCTTTACTTGCTCTAAATAGCCTGTTTATGAATCTAGGCATAGATATACAAATTAAGAGAGGGATTGCAGTTAAACTTTTGTGGATTCCCTCTCACACAGACCTCCAGGAGCATGAAGATTAATTAATTAGCTAAACAGGCATTAAAAGAGAATGTTGAGTATAATTTTTTTTTTAAACAGAAGTTTGCTAAACACTGTCAGAAAGGAGCTTGCAAAGAACATTGAATAATAGAACATTACAGAAAGGAACTAGCAGATCCATTATCCATCATGTGATGTGTGTCAAGTTAAACATATCTATGGAGAAAATAACAAGGTCAGTAGATCTCATGATGTTCCTGGCGTTGTCAATGGCAGTGTGTGGACAGCCAGCCATACACTGACCACTGCATTATATCTTATATTCAAATATCCAACCTTTCAGGCACACCTGCATGCAAACCTTACAAGATATGGCAAAACACCTCATTATTAATTATAAAATATCTGAAATCTTGAGGTTGTATCAACATTTTACACCAATCACATGAATGAACGGTTTTTACAGATTACAACTCAATTATGACAAATGTTTTTTAATGGCAATAAGATTTTTTTTTTGAGATTGTATATAAACTGTAAAATATGAAATAACTAATATTTCTATCTATTGATATAACAATACCCAGTGGAGTCTGACAAAAGACCCATTGTGACGTTAGTAATCCTGATTTTTGCACCACCGCCCACAGGATGAGCATCGAGTACACAAACTAGCCGCTTAGACTTTGCTTAATTACTAAAACGAAAACTGTCTTCCAGTTTCGAGGTTTGTGCTACTCTCACAGCTCGGCTTGAGGCCGCTAGTGTCAGTAGTGTCACTGAATACTTGTGTAGTATACGTACTTAGATAGCTGGGATTATCTAAGAATACTACACAAGTATTCAGTGACACTACTGACACTAGAACAAAGAGCCTGAATGACCAAGCAGACAAAGGGAAAGCCTGGCCTCTGGCAGGGTTCCAGGAGTAGAAGAGCCCTTTAAACAGGTCACAGGTAAAGAAAAGGTAAAAGTTATTGATGCCACAGCACATGCACAACACGGGTGTTTTAAGTGGTTATATATGCACCCCTCAGGTAATAGGATTTCAATCATGGAAATATTTACAAGCGTGGCGAAAGTCAGTGTTGAAAAGGAAGGGGGTAGGAAAGTGAGTGGCAGAGCCTGTGACATCATTAGTCTGTGCTCACAACAAACCTCCCCGTCTTAAATTTCGCCAGATAAAAAAAAAAGAGTATCTGCCATGAGTGTACACAACACTAGCAGCTAACCACAAGGGTAAATGTTCTAATTATGTAGGGACAAACATAGTCGTAGTAGCTGTGCAGCAATTACCGTATATTACGCTATTATGTCTGTGTTCTTTACCGTATACTGTTAGTTCGAATCTAGATAGCATTCCCTTCACTCTTCTTGATGAATGAACATAATACCACAAGAGTCATCATGAATCTCCAGTCAGCTGAAGAGTCATACAGTATGACAAGTCTCCATTTAACGTGACATACCTGTGACCGGTTTCGAGATTTTACCCTAGCATATAGTATCAAAAGTATAAGCAAGTTATTTTTCCTCCGTGTACTCTCAAACTGACACTCGACAGATATATACTCACCACTGTAATGGGGTAGGCGGGATTCAGAATGGTCATGAGCAGCACATGGTTGGGCGTTTCTGGCTCCCCTTTCCTGGAAAAAAATAAAATACACGAGATAAGAGGCATGGTTGACAAATAGGCAGCAGAGAGTTTGCATAAATGGGAAGAAATCAGTGTGGAAGCGTGACGAACGGTGTTCCACAGGGGTCAGTATTGGGCCCCTTGTTGTTCACAATCTACATAAACGACATAGATGAGTGAATAAATAGCGACATAAGCAAGTTTGCCGATGACACCAAAATAGGCCGTCCAATTCATTCTGACGAGGACATTATAGCACTCCAGGAAGATTTGAATAGACTGATGCAGTGGTCGGAGAAGTGGCGGATGCAGTTTAATATAGACAAATGCAAAGTTCTAAACATTGGACAGGAAAATAACCATGTCACATAAACTAAATAATGTAGATCTTAATATTACTGATTGCGAAAAGGATTTGGGAGTTCTGGTTACCAGTAATCTGAAACCAAGACAGTGCATAAGTGTTCGCAATAAAGCGAACAGAATCCTTGGCTTCATATCAAGAAGCATAAATAATAGGATTCCTCAGGTTGTTCAACTATATATAAACTTGGTTAGGCCTCATCTAGATTATGCTGCACAGTTTTGGTCACCGTATTACAGAATGGATATAAATGCTCTGGAAAACGTACAAAGGAGGATGACAAAGTTGATCCCATGTATCAGAAATCTTCCGTGAGGATAGACTGAGGGCCCTGAATCTGCACTCTCTAGAAAGGCGTAGAATTAGGGGGGATATGATTGAGGTGTATAAATGGAAAACAGGAATAAATAAAGAGGATGTAAATAGCGTGCTAAAAATATCTAGCCTAGAGAGGACTCGCAGCAATGGCTTTAAGTTGGAGAAATTCAGATTCAGGAAGGATATAGGAAAGCACTGGTTTGGTAATAGAGTTGTGGATGAGAGGAACAAACTCCAGAGTACAGTTATAGAGGCTAAAACATTGTGTAGTTTTAAAAATAGGTTAGATAAATACATGAGTGGGTGCGGGTGGGTGTGAGTTAGACCTGACTAGCTTGTGCTACTAGGTCAGTTGCCGTGCTCCTTCCTTAAGTGAATGTGACCTGACCTGACTAGGTTGGGGCATTAGCTTAAGCCGGTAGGATACTTGGACTTGCCTCGCATGGGCCAGTAGGCCTGCTGCAGTGTTCCATCGTTCTTATGTTCTTAATGCAATATATATAGACAAAGAAGAGTGCTATTTTTAAGGGTGGACGGTAGCCAGGAAGCTTTTAAGATTTCAAGAGCACTTTGACCTAAACGATTATTCATAGAACACACACGGACGTTAAAGGTAAAACTAGCAAACAAAACCACGAAAGCAAAATAAATACTATTACGCCAGGTCGAAATAACCACACAAAACTAATAAACATTTATCACAGTTAAAATAACTGACAAGTTAAAAATCCCAATAAACTGTTAATGTCAAAAGACTCGCCTAAAAGTTTACATAGGTCACTACATGTACTCCAGTAATTATGAAACCCACGAAGCAAATAGGCTTAAGTCGTGGCAAACAGTTAAAATATTTTCCGCAGTCGGCTACACGCCACCACAAGCTACGAGAGGGGAGCAGGAGCACCTGCGAAGAGGTGTCATTAGTAGAAGTTACGATATTTGTAAAGCCATTTGACCTCTTAGGTCACTCAATGCTCATAGGCATAAAATATAGACCATAAAAACAAGGATAAAATCAAGCAACTGCAAACTAACATAAACACTCAACAAATAAACACTAACATACCAAGTGTTGCCAGCATCACTCAAAAACCCCGCTAAATTATTATTGTCAAGACTCTTAAAAGTTTCCCCGAGATACCTAAAAACACTTTGGTAATAAAAAAAATATGAAGGCAGAAATGTTAAGGCGTTCGATACAAGAAGCGATGGTAGCAAGGAAGCAACTGTAAACTGTTATAGAGGCGTTGTATTGGTAATCGTCGTGGCGGAGCCCGGCTTGTCCGTCAGCTTGTGTACTTGGCCTCGTCCAGTCTGAGGAAGGCTGTGGCCTAGGTGCGTGGGTCAAACAGGGGTCACGTGACTTAAGGCTTGGCCTGGAAGCCTGCCTATAAAATGGAGCTATAATGATATATACTACACAAATGGCATCAGTAAGAAATCCAAATATTATTCAGTGAAGCCTTTTTATCTACACAAGTATTACACTGTTGACAGAAATATGATCCAGTCAGCAGTACATCACAAACTACACAAGAGGGAGACACAAGTACCGGTGAACAGGAGAAAGGTCAAATATATACTGCCTAACAGTGTACAACTTTTAGAAAAGAAATTGAAACTTTGTTTATATCTTCCAATTTTCTAATTTCCCTGTTCAACGCTACTGTTTCTGTTAGCGACACACCGGCTCACATAGCCATGTCATTACAGCCTGGTTGATCTGTAGTTTGCAGAGATAGGGATCCAGTTTTCTCTTGATTTCCACACTTTACCTGTACCTCTAATTAATTTCGGGGGTCATCACCCGAGGCCCGGTCCCACACCAGGCCTGATCGATCAAGCTGTTGGTGCTAGCTAGCAATATTTGACATCTGCTGGAACCCCTGCTTTTTACTGGGCATATTATACACTTTGGTCCAAGGTCGGGCTTCGGGAGTAAAAAAAAATAAAAACATATTAGGAGTGTGTCTGGCTCTGTCTCAGGAGTACGGTAGAGGACACTGAAAAATTACAGTAAGACATAAGTACGGTTTTCCAGAAGGCAGTTGAGAACAACATTACGTTCAATGGTGATAAGTTCCAGCTACTTGGGTATGGAAAGAATGAAGAACTCAAAAGGAACACTATATACAAAACTCAAGAGGGTCACCAAATAGAACGAAAGGAACACGTAAAAACCTGGGAGTAATTATGTCAGTTGACCTTTCTTTTAAACACCATAACAATACAAAGATCACGACAGTCAGGAAGATGACGGGGTGGGTATTGAGAGGGGAAATAATGCCGATGGTGACACTCTTCAAATCGCTAGTGCTCCCTCACTTAGAATATTGCTCAGTGCTGACGGCCCCGTTCAAAGCAGGAGAAATATCAGAGCTGGAACAAATACAGAGATCGTTTACGGCTCACATTGAGCCAGTAAAGCGCCTAAATTACTGGGAACGCCAGTGTACTCATTGGAGCGGAGGAGAGAGACATGATAATATATACCTGAAAAGTACTCGAGGACCTGGTCCCAAATCTGCACACTGCCATAACATACTGAGTGAGAGATATGGGAGGAAGCGTAAAATAAACCCAGTGAGGAGCAGGGGTGCGGTGGGGACAATAAGGGAACACTATCAACATCCGGGGTCCCAGACTATTCAACATCTTACCAGAAGATATCAGAAACACGGCTGGAACCAGTGTAGAAGCCTTCAAGAGGAAACTGGACAAGTATCTTCACCAGGTGCCAGATCAACCAGGCTGTGATGGATATGTGGGGCAGCGGGCCTCCAGCAGCAACAGCCTGGTTGACCAGGCAAGCACCAGACGAGCCTGGCCCATGGCCGGGCTCCGAGAATAGTGAAATTCTCGAAACTCTTCAAAGGTATATAAAGGTATACATTCCAGGTACTTGAAGTATTCTAGTAGCTTAAAACTTTTATTCTGACCAGAATGCGTCAGAGTATTTGCAGCAACTACCTTTAACGAGTTGGTGGGTGAGAGTTGGATCTGTCTAGCATAGGCCAGTAGGCCTACTGCAGTGCTCCTCCATTCTTGTGTCGTGTATATATTATCAAATATATCCGTCTTCACTCCAGAGTACATGTCAAATACCTTTGAGGCTGACCAACAGCTGGCCAGAGGAAGGAAAAAGGCTGGTCGAGCTGGAAAGAGGGAAAGGAAAGCTGGCCAAAAACTGTGTAGAGCGAGGAATGGAGGGGAACAGCAGGCTGGGGTACTGCGTACAACTAGTCAAGGTGGAGGAAGAGTGGGCGTCTCCCCATCGATCCTGGCCCAGTTGTGCCGCAGGTACACGCCCACTACCTGCCCTCTGCAGTAGAGCTCCTTCACAACCACGCCTAGCATCTGCTTCTTACTGCCCATCTTGCAGCAGAGCTTCATTACTACCACGCCCACCACCTGCTGTTACTTTTGTAGGAGAGCTCCTTTACTACCATTTGTTTCTTGCAGCAGAGCTCGTTTATTACCACCTTCCTGCGGCAGAGCTTATTTACTATCATGGCGATTACCTGCTGTCCCTCCTGTATCCTGTAGCACTGTTCCTTCACTACCACGCCCACAACCTGCTTCTTGCTACGTTAACCTCAGAAGGTCTCTGTAAAGACTTGCACTCTCGTATAGCAGTTGGTGCTAACCGTTAACATTACCAAGTCCAGTTTGTGGTAGATTTCATATCTCTGTATTGAGGTTGTCATAGCATAGTTGATAGAGCGGAAGGCTCTAAATTTTTTACCCCTGGTTCAATAAATGTGATCTATGAATACGTTTCAACTGTTTTATAGTTTTTTTATTACAAAGACAAAAACTGGGGACAAGAGCTACACTTGGCTTAGTTTTGGTGACAGGTCTTTCAAACGACTGAATGGTGAAGCCCAATAATACATCTCGCGTGCGTACGTACGTGCGTGTGTGTGTGTGTGTGTGTGTGTGTGTGTGTGTGTGTGTGTCTGTGTGTGTGTCTGTGTGTGTGTCTGTGTGTGTGTGTCTGTGTGTGTGTCTGTGTGTGTGTGCTGTGTGTGTGTCTGTGTGTGTGTCTGTGTGTGTGTCTGTGTGTGTGTCTGTGTGTCTGTCTGTGTTGTCTGCTGTGTGTGTCTTTTGTGTGTCTGTGTGTGCTGTCTGTGTGTGTCTGTCTGTGTGTGTCTGTCTGTGTGTGTCTGTCTGTGTGTGTCTGTCTGTGTGTGTCTGTCTGTGTGTGTCTGTCTGTGTGTGTGTCTGTGTGTCTGTCGTGTGTGTCTGTCTGTGTGTGTCTGTCGTGTGTGTCTGTGTGTTGTCTGTGTGTGTGTGTCTGTGTGTGTGTGTGTGTGTGTGTGTGTGTGTGTGTCTGTGTGTGTGTGTGTGTGTGTCTGTGTGTGTGTGTGTGTCTGTGTTTTGTGTGTGTGCTGTTGTGTGTGTGTGTCTGTGTGTGTGTGTCTGTGTGTGTGTGTGTGTGTGTGTGTGTGTTGTGTGTGTGTGGTGTCTGTGTGTGTGTGTGTGTTGTGTGTGTGTGTGTGTGTGTGTCTGTGTGTGTTGTGTGTGTCTGTGTGTGTCTGTGTGTGTCTGTGTGTGTCTGTGTGTGTCTGTGTGTGTCTGTCTCATTCACTGAGAGGCACAATTGCAAAACTATGTGGAGAATGTACAGAGAACCTTTGCTACAAGTTCCGTCAAGCACCTTCATTACTGGGATTGGTCCCAAATCTGCTCACAGAAATGACTCCCTACGAAAGTAAAAGGCTCGACAAATGGTGCAACATACGTCCAATGAAAATCAGGGGTGCCGTGAGCACAGAAAACACTATTCAATAACCTCC